>CM053793.1:356203734-356413734 GCA_028749045.1 Cupressus sempervirens | reverse complement strand
TTACATAGGTAGAGATTAATTCTGAATGAATAGTAGGCAATGGATGTTTGCATCATATGATAGGTAATGTGAATAAATTTGTGAATCTTGACAAATATGATGGTAGTATTGCTAGATTCATTGATAATAATCCTTTTTTGATCAATAGAAGAGGTTCAATTAATCTTGATGGTAACTATAATATTGATGATGTCGAATTTTTTGATGGTCCATAAAATAATCTTTTGCATGTTGTGTTGGTGCTTGATTTGACAAAATTTAAACAACCTTTTATGATGTTAGAAAACCTAGAAGTTAGCTATAAACCACTGTGGGCATTCTGCAAAATCAAAATAAAAGGACCAACGAACTAGACATTAAAGTCTTCTCCACTTTGAACTCTATTAAGATTGAGGTGGGTTTACCTTAGGAATTCAAATTTATCCATTTTCAAATCAATATTATTAACATGAAATCTGGTTATAATAGATTATTGAGCCTTCTTTCTTCTAATTCAATGGTCATAAAGAGATGAGCACTAGCTATTTCACCAAACCCTAAACACCATGAATCAAGTACATGCTAGCATTTCACACTTGGATAATAGAATTTTAAAATATTGATTGAATATAATATTCTATATTGTGTAAAACATTCCATTTATTTTAATTGACAAGGATGGTTAGTGCCTTATCCATTGGGCTATAACTAAGAGAAATTAGACACCTACTTCTAGATCTTATCTTAACACTTTGTCCAAAGATTTATCTATTTTCATTTCTAGATCTCATACTTATCATATCTTTACTTAAAACTATAGTTTTATTTCAACTCTCTTTAAGAATTTACATAATCCATTAGATTATTAGTGAAAGAAAATTGAAATATAATTCAGAGTGAATTACAACTAAAATTCAATAAACTTTTCTATCAAATCTCAAAGAACAAAATAGAAATAAGGAAAGAGACAAGATTTGGAATAAAATTAACTCTTAATATTTGTATTCATTTCTTTGAACTATATACAACTCAATATTCATCTCTATCAAAAAGATAACACAATAGATCAACAACTATAACTTTTGTATTCAATTCTAGAATTGATTTGTAGTATGCATGGGCTGACTTAAATTTTACCTAGACTCATGCAAAAATGAAATAAGCTTGGACCATCCTCTAGCCTTGTGAACTTACTTATGTAGTGTGAGTTGAAAAAAACTTTGGGCATAGAGGCAAAAGGAAAACCATCCTTGTTACATTTTGTGCCCCCTCGCCAAATATTGAATTTTAAATGCTTGCTTGCCCAACGGTCACTTCGTAGTTTAATATTATTTTAAACATCCCCAGGAATACTAAAAAAATTAAATGCTAAACCTTATGATATTTCTTCCCTGTGCATTTTAATGTTTTCGTGGGCCCACAAGTTCCTCATCATTGGATCAAACTTAATCAACGGTTGGTGCTACATCGCTATTAAAAGTTGCAAGTTGTTTACTCATAGCGACATAGCGAGTATGGGACCCACCAATGTTCAAAATGCCTGATGTAGTTTCTTCACCCTTGGATTGACCTTAGATCAACGGTGGGCACTATCTCGTTATGGAAAGCTGCGAGAATTTTAACCATAACGACATAGTGAGTGTTTGCCATGTGGATCAGTGGGCCCAGTTTGGCAGAGGTGGTTCAATTTGTTTCTCTCATGCTGAGTTTGGATAAAGCCACCAGCACTTGCTACCTCGCTATCAGAAAAACTATACATCTCACCATTAGTGAGATAGCGAGGCATCATGAAATTCATGGAAAGTGGGTTCATTTTCGATGTAACATCACCAAATTTTTTGATGACCCGCCGGAGCTTGCTAAGTCGCTACTAGGAAGTTTATGGTTTTCTCTGGTAACGAGTTAGCGATTGACCTAAAAATGAAAAAAACACGGCAGGGTTAGGAAAGGGATGCCAAGGTGGACATGGTGACTGTGCTAAGGTGTGTGCTAGGTTGTGTTGAGTTGGTTCATGGGCCTAGAACTATTAAGAGATGGTGCAATATTTTGGAAAGTCTTTCACTATCATCAAATCAGCATGGATCTATGGTCCTCACTAACTTGCTATAGAAAGCTACACGCTGTTTAGGTATAGCGAGTTAGCGACCTGGTGACACATGGATTGTGGGTCCTGTTTCCCTTGGCGGGCCACAAAAGAAAGAACTTATTGGACAAGTTGGAAAAAGGCCAAGTTTCTATTGGTCAACACACTGATAGATTGGGGGTATCTTCAAGGCCGTCAGATGGTGGAAGATCGATGTTTCTTGCTATATCATTATGGAAAAATGCTTGATCTTTACCTATAGCGACATAGCGAGGATTTGTCACGTGTCCTCTGAGTTTTGTGGGTCCAGTTAAATAATAATTTTTTTTTAAAAAAATGTGTCAATAGTGAAGGAGAGGTACATGGGCAGTTTTCATTAGATTGATTGGCTAGCTTGTCAAGAGGAATGCCAAATTGTTTCCATTTCCCATGATAGTAGGACTTTTATCAATCGACGATACTCACTAACTCATTATGGAAAGATGTGCGAAAGATATGTATAACAAGGTAGTGAGTGAGGGACCCACCATTGTTTTCATTAGGTTGTATCAAATTTCATCCACAAGATCAAAGAAAAATCAATGGCCATTGCTATCTCGCTATGGAAAGGAGCTCAAAAGTTATGCATAGTGAGATAGCGACTCGAGGACATGTATCCTCATGGGCCTAGGAAGGTAACACTAGGTGTTAATAGTGAGGGTTGGTAGTTAGCAAGATCATCATAGTTGGAGTTTGAGGACATGGCATGGTTAGTAATGAAAAGGATGGTTAACCACATTAGACTTCTACAAGGTGACAAAATAAAAGGAGGTTATTGGCCCACATAGCCCATTTTGGATACAGAGTTTGGTTGACTTGCTGACCCTACTAATTCAGGCACTCAGGAATGAAGAAGTCAAGATTTTTTAATGTGATCTAATCTCTGTAATTAATCCCAACCACTAGAAGTGAGTGTGAGACAAGGAAGAACACTCCACTGCTCCCCCCCCCCTCTCCAATTGATCCACCTACCTGATCAGGATAATCAATGGCTCAGTTCTTTCTTCTCAAGGAATTATTTGACATAGAAGATCAGATATCATTACATTTGGATCTGCATTCAGATCAGATTTTCTTCATGATTGTTCTCTGCAAGACTTAATGCAGTAGTTGTGGAGTAATTGCAGGGAGAGGGTATCTCAGTTATGCCTGAACTATAAAGGCAATTTTTGTGAATTTTGTAAAGGTTGAACATTTCTCTATTTTTCTTTGCTATTGCTCTGAAACTCTAATGTAAATTCCCCTGTGCCTATGAACTGTATGATTCTCTACTTTATCTCCTTTAGCCATTGGTATGAAAGTGCAAGAACTCTTTTCCTTTGCCATTGTTTTGTGGAAGTTTGTAATCTGCATGACTTTATCTCTTCTGGCCTATGAATGATATATAAGTGAATGTTCTCTTTTCTTGTGTCATTCATCTCAGTCTTCTAATATGCATGTGATTATTAGATTAAAGCAAGTTTGAATGTGTATATCCTTCTTTTCATTTTGGTTCAATAGTGTTGTTGGAATATTCAAATATGGAAAGAGTATTTATGAGAGGGGGGGGGGGGGAGTGAATCATAAGTATCACACTTTAGCCAATAAAAATTTTAACTGGAAGTAAATTGCATGCATGTAAATACATCAAGTAAACATGAAACCAAACACATGCATCAACAACTCATAACACTGGAATTTGGTAACCCAGAAACCCTCTAGGAATAACAAGGTAAAATTGGGGTGGGGATGATACCCACAAAAATTACTGCAGCAATATTGTTCAACCACTTTTGATGGTCTACCCTATTAAAGGCCTGCCCTGTTAAAGGCTTTACACTGTATTAGTAGCGACCTGGTTAGAGGCTTTTCAAACACTTAACATGAAGTGTCACCCTGTTAAAGGATTTAATCACCTATTTAAGGTTCTATGAAATAGCTGTTAAGCTAACCTATCACCATAGGATTTTCATTCTAATACAATTGCTAGAAAGTATTAGGTATAATGAACCTAATAGATTACAATCCTTGATTGCTGAATGCAGGCACCTTTTCCGCTTTCTCTAATCTTGATCCTTTGTGATCTAATAACCCTCATTTCTGAAAATAGATTTCCTTGTGCACCCTTGTATGTTCACTCATTCATTTTTAAAAAATGAAATTTCATCTTCCTTATAAAGAAATTTGAGGATTTAGGGTTAGGTATGGATCTACAATCCATATTCAATCTTCATTTTTTGCTAATTATTTGCACTTCCTCTGTTGGTTGCATGCCTTCATCATTTTTCTTATTGGCTACATGAAGATTGCATAGGAAAAATAAAAGATTTGATCTCATCATTAAATCCTTCAAGATTTACCTTATGTCGACTATAAAAACTGTTTGCATCATAGTTTGTGCAATTACAAACTCTTATGCTGATATACTGAGTTACTCGACTCCTAAAGTATTGTTGATACTTGGCACATGTTGTTTCTTAGATAGCTTGGCACCTAAGCAAAACTGTATCACTCGGCACCTTATGTTACTCAGCACTTGTTAACACTCAGCACTTGTTAGCAAAACTGTATCACTCGGCACCTTATGTTACTCGGCACTTGTTAACACTCGACAC
Source organism: Cupressus sempervirens (assembly GCA_028749045.1). NCBI lineage: Eukaryota > Viridiplantae > Streptophyta > Pinopsida > Cupressales > Cupressaceae > Cupressus > Cupressus sempervirens. The sequence goes on along the minus strand of CM053793.1, from coordinate 356,409,039 downwards.
TTATTAACACTCGGCACTTGTTAACACTTCACTCGGTATCTGATCTTCACTCGGCATCTGAAAACTACTCGACACATGAAGATCACTCAGCATTTGTTGTGGCTCGACATGCATGATGTACTCAGCTCCAATGTGGAATGTGATTAAGTGTGTTGGCACTCAAGTGTCAATAACCATTATGAGGTTAACAATCTCCCCCTTTGACATGAGTGACAAAAACACTTAACTAACCTTATAAGTACATTTACTAATCTGATTGGTATATATAGAGTTTAAAGAAAACTTGATCAAAATTTGTAACTTACAATCTTACAATATATACCTCAAAAATTTTGTAACTCCCCCTGAGTTGATTGTGCCTTATCTATATATCATGCTCCTCCTTTGTATCTTTTCTCTTATCTGTATAACAAACTCCTCGTTTGTACCTTTTCTCCCCCATTAATTCATCTTATAATATCTGTATCTCCCCTTATTATGTCTGTTTTCTCCCCCTTTTTGACACTTATGTCAAAGAATGTTTAAGGGTTAAGACCATATTTAGCCAAAAATGTGTTTTTTACTTCCATAATCATCCTGAGAGCTACATCCCAATTTTTCAAAGCAATTTTCTATGACTTATGTTGGATGGCAGTCTTGGCAGCAAGATGAATAAGTCCATCTAATGTAGAAAGATTTGGGTCTTTCTTGAGAATAGTTTCAGCATATACTTGCTCTTTATGGAGTATTTCTAAATGTGGGGTAATGGAGGATTGGACTTGTATTAATTTGGCCTTGATATTAGCCTCATCTACTATTAATACAACTATTTCTTTGTGAGTGTGAAGCGATTGAGCAAAATGCTTCTCACTTTGAGCTGGATCATTTGGTAATTGCATGCTTGAAATGTTTAAATTTCTTTCCAAGCTCAGTATCTTTTGGCTTGTTTCTTGTGTGAAGTATGAAAAATCACACAATTTTTTGTACAATGAGAATATATTCTCAAGTACCTTTTTCACTTTGTCAATAAGCTTTGCCAATTCAACTTGTGAAAATGCAATTTGACTTGATATTTTCTCATTCACTTTCCCTTGAAATTTTCTTTCTGACCATTCCATAAGTTTTGCATTTGTTTCTAGGTCTTCATTTGTCACAATATCTATTAGTTGCTTCATGATATGCTTTGACTCATCTAGTGATTGCAAACTGAAGGCATCCATAAAGATGTCCTTAATCTCATATAGTGTTTTCTTTTGTTTATACTCCTTCATGAGTATTTGTTGTCTTTTCCTCCTATTCAGTGCTTCTTGCACCTCATTGATTTGATCAATGGTTATTGATTTTGAGTCATAGATCAGTATGACTATCTCCTCATCTAATTCAGGGTCTCCATAGTGAAGTACCCTTGCAACTCTGGTAGTACTAGATGATGGTATAGATATTTGCAATGGCTGGTGTGAAGGAGTTCCTGAGGTAGGAAAATTTATTAATGTTTGTATTGCCTCCTGTTCTTTAGGGGTTTTCACTTTTTCCTCCTCCTTTTGTCTACCATGATCAATTATTGTAATCTTAGGAAGTGCACCTTGTGTTTGTGCTGTAGGATCAGATGTAATAGTCTGTCCTATTTGTTTGTTCCTTTTTCTACAGCTGCACTTGGCTTTTGTCTTGCAACATCAACTATGGTTTTTGGTATTTGAAATTGACTACTAGTAGTTTTAGAGATGATAGAAGGTGGTTCTTGTGGATTCACCTTATCTTTGACTATATTTTCTACTAGTTTTTGCAATTCATCTATACTAACCAATACTGGATCTATACATAATATTGCTTGTTGTGTAGATTGGTCAAGAATTCTTTTAAGATCTTCTGCAGTTAATGGATTGATATTCTGACTAGAAGTATTAGGAACATCAATAATAGTTACAGTGTCTGCAGGTGAGATGGATGCTTGAGGAGGGCTAGGGGGTGGCAATTGTGTGTCTTGCACACTTTGATCTGGTTGTTGCTCTTGCTCAGTTGTTGCCATTATATCCTATTTTTGTGTCTCTTCCTCCTCTCCATATTTTTTTTCTTCTTCCTTCTTCTCTTCTTTTCTTTTCTTTTGTTCTTCTTCTTTCCTCTCTTCTTCTCTTTTCTTTTGTTCTTCTTCTTTCCTTTTTCTCCTCTCCTCTATTGTACAGCAACTTCTTCCTTGTATTCTTCTTCAAGAAAATCTTCAATATTTTTGTACAAGGTCTTCCATGATTTCATTGTTCTTTGAACAATTTCTTCCATCTTGTTTTGGAGTATGAAGAATGCCTTGTATTTAGGTGTAAACCTATTATTATGCCTTTTGACTGCATTCTTTACTTGTTCCTTAGTTAAATCCGGAAATACACTTGCTAGGGTTGATTCCCTCATTTCCTTCTCCATTTTCAAACAAAAATGCCATATGTCTTCTACAATTTTTGACAGTTCTTTTGGCAATTGACCATCTAGTTCAAGTGGAGTGTACTTGAACTGTGCCATCATTCCATAAACTATTTCTTCTATTTTGTTCTGTTCTTCTTTATTAAATTTACTGAAATCAACTTTATTTAAATTACTTAAGTCACCATTTCCAATCTTTTTACATAAGGTATTAATTGAAGAATGGCTTACCTTTTCAGATCGGTCTTCTTCATCAGTGTCAGGTTGAGCCACATATCTTCTTCTTTTCCTCAGCTCTTCCTATGTTTCCTTGATTTATTTCTTCTTTGTAACTTTTTATTTAGCCTTTTGAGTGGAGGCCCTTGTTGTAGCTCATGTTGTTGGCTTTTGAGGTGATGGCGTGGTAGTTTTCTTTGATCTAGGCTTAGCTGGAGGTTGTTCTATTGCCTTTCTCTTCTTTGGCTCAGCTTTAATTGGTGCTTCCTTGGCTTCTTCTTCCTCTGCACCTTCCTCCTTGTCTTCTCCAAGACCTTGTGTTAATTCCATTGGCCCTTTGTCTTGCTCATCTTCATCATCACTGTCATCTTCTTCTTCTACTTCAGCCTCAATTTCTTTACCAAATTTCTTCTTAATCTTCTTTAATAATTTATCTTTCTTCTTCAATGTGGAAGCAATTTTTAATTCCATGTTTATCTTTGATCTTACCACATCATAAGTGCCAAAATGTGAAGCACTTTTATCTGTTTCTTCTGCCAATAATGCAGTTATTGCTGCAGATGCCTCATCAATATTAATTTCATATCCAAATGGCCTTAGCCATCTTACCCTTGGTATAACTGCTTGAATATAGGTAAAATCAATGTCAACTAAGAAACATATATCATTAGTATGTTTTTCTACTAAGGAAGCTAGTATCCTTGATCTTTGCTTCATGGATTTCTTGAAATCCTCAAAATAGCTTGTCATCAAGGTATCAAAATTTTCTCCCATTTGTTCTATGTATTCATTAATTTGGGCAATGATGGTTCTATCATTCCTCCATGCCACTTTGGAAAAAGAAGGAAACTCATTCTTAACATAAAAGAATATGCAAACTAGGATTGCTCCAAATTTGCATTGAGTTCCCTTTGTTCTTCTTATGGCAGCTAGGTTTTCATTGATTTGTTGTAGTTGCAGTTCTACAAGATCATAAGTATGATCCTTTTTCACTAGTTTGTACCCTACATCTACTACAATACATGGTACACTGTTGAGTCTACTGGATTGATAGGATTTATGGGCAATGAATCTAACAACAAACTCAACTAGAGGATCCTGTATGGTGTGAATTGTCATACCTCTTTTGTTCCATTGTGCACCAGTATTTTTTTCAATAACCTCCTTTGATTCACTTCTAAAGGTTTTGTACCAATCTAGGGTTGGGTACCCTATTACTCTATGTATGATTTCTTTTGTCAATTTGATGGGAATATCTTCTAACCACAAATTTCCACCATGAATTCTGCTTAGCACAAGTCTAATCCATTCTATTTTGAATACAGTGGGAAAGCTCAAAACTTGGGTCAAACCCTTTCTTTCAACGATTTTGAATTCATCATTCAAGACTCCATCTACACACAGTTTCTCATAGGCTTGTCTTATTTCCATGTCTCCTATGGCTCCTATCTTACAGTTGTAACATTTTCTCATGTCTTGAACCATTATAACTTTTGGGGGAATATGGGAGAGAGCTCCAACTGGGTCATTTTTGTAGGCAACTTCAGGAATAGGATGAAAATTAGGTTGCTTCACCTCATTTGAAACTAACTAAACTTCAAAAGACTCTTTTTCCTAGTTTTCTTTGAACTTGACGCCATTTATGCAAACTAGGGTTTTCACAACAAAAGGATATGAAACTACGTAGCTTGGCACAAATGAAAATACCTCAAGATAGATGAAAAATGTGTTGAATGCAGTTGCAATCTGCTTGATATGCTAGATTCTTTCTATGAAATTGTTCAGCTCTCTTTCCTCTTCTTTGCTTCTTGATCGCGATGAGTAAAACTGATTGAAATCGCGATAATATACTCTATTTCTATCACATTAAATGCTCAACTGCCAACTCAACTTCTAAAGAAATTTTAACCTAACTCAAATTCCACTATATTTCCACTTTACTCGGCTTCCATTGGAGTTATCCAACTTGGCATCAATTATCAACTCGGTTGCTATTGGGAGCTCGACATCTGTTGGAGTTTAACTTGATATCCAAAGATAGCTCGGCAAAAACATTTAGTTTTTGTCTTGACATCTTGTTTCATGTAGGTTTATACTTTGCTTATCTTCTTTGTCTTGGGATTGATGTGTGATATAGCTTTGTATATCAGTCTTGTGTACTTCGCATGCTTAGTTTGATGAAGTGTGATCACTTGACCCATTGGGTGAAGTGATCCCTCCACTTGATGTGTTGCACTCATCTTTCTTTTTCCAAGTCTTGTTCATTTGCCCCCTTATCTTTTCAACATCAATCTTTTGTTTTCCTTTGTTTTCTTTAGTCTTGGGTGCCTTTGATCTTGTAGGATAGTTTTTGCTGATATGACCAATTTTCAAACAACTAAAGCATGTAGTTTGATTCAACCATCTTTTACAGTTCCCTTTGAAATGTGTTCTTATGCAGTTCTGTGGTATATGTCCATATTCTTGGCAATAGTGCAACTATACCTGGTGTCGTAATCCCAATGATAATGACTTTCATTCCCTTCTATTTTTGCTAGTTGATTTGATGTCCACATAGGTTTTGATCTGCATTCAAATGCCCTATGTCCATACTTTTTGCAATTATAACAATGTCCATCAAATCTCTGAGTCTTTGTGACATTGGATCTGCAATTTTGTATCATATGTCCTTGCATGTTGCACTTGTGATAGAAACTCTTATTTTTGGGTGTGTTTGATTGATTGAATCTTCTACTCCTGCACACATTAGCTGTATGCCCCTTCTTATTACAGTAATGACAAGTGGGTTTTGAATTCTTACCTTTGTCACTTCTTTGTTCAACATTTTTTGATGATTCTCCAACTTCAATGCTATTGTATCCTAGTCCTAATGTATCATGAGCAGATTTTGGGGATTTCAGCAACTGTTCAAAATACTTGATGGCTTCACTTGATTTGTTGAGATTCTCTGCTACCTCTTTTTCTCTGTTCAATTCATTTTGCATTTGTTCATTTTTCATCTTCAAAGTAGAGATCTCAATATCTTTTACATTGAGTTCATGATGAAGGTTCATCATTTGGGCAAGTGTATCCATTTGCATGTTTGAGATCCTTGTCAATTTAGTACATTTTTCTTCAAGTTTTTTTGCAAGATTTCTTTTGTCATTTTCCATCATCACTTTATCTTCAACTGCTATTTTCTTGTGTTCAGTAATTTCACATATCATTATGGCCTGTGACTCATGTTCCATCTTGAGAGATCTTATCTCATCTGCTTGAACTTTATTTTTCTCCATCAATTCTACTATTGCTGCATCAAACTCTTTAGTATCTCTATTGGAAAATATGTTGGTGGTATCAATCTCTTTGTAGTGTACATCATTTTCAGCTATGGCTAGATCCTTCCTTTTTTTTAATGAGTTTCTCAACTTGTTTCTAAATTCCTCTAAGCTATGCAAAGCAAGTTGCACATCTATCACCTGATTTTCAATGATCTTTCCAAGTTTGAAAGCTTCCATCTTTAGATCTTTTCCTCTAAGCTGTTAGGCTTTTCCTTGTAAGAACCTAGACTTTCTTTGATACCAATTATTGGAATATTAAAATATGGAAAGAGTACTTATGAGAGGGGGGGGGGGGGTGTGAATCATAAGTATCACACTTTAGCCAATAAAACTTTTAACTGAAAATAAATTGCATGCATGTAAATACATCAAGTAAACATGAAACTAAACACGTGCATCAACAACTCATAACATTGGAATTTGGTAACCCAGGAACCCTCCAGGAATAAGAAGATAAAACTAGGGTGGGGATGATACCCACAAAAATTACTGCTGCAATATTGTTCAACCACTTCTGATGGTCTACCCTGTTAAAGGCCTGCCCTATTAAAAGCTTTACACTGTATTAGTAGTGACCTAGTTAGAGGCTTTTCAAACACTTAACATGAAGTGTCACCCTGTTAAAGGATTTAATCACTTATTTAAGGTTCTACAAAATAGCTGTTAAGCTAACCTATCACCATAGGAGTTTCATTCTAATACAATTGCTAGAAAGTATTAGGTATAATGAACCTGATAGATTACAATCCTTGATTGCTAAATGCAGGAACCTTTTTCGCTTTCTCTGATCTTAATCCTTTGTGATCTGATAACCCTCACTTTTGAAAATAGATTTCCTTGTGCACCCTTGTATGTTCACTCATTCATTTAAAAAAAATGAAATTTTGTCTTCCTTATAAAGACATTTGAGGATTTAGGGTTAGGTATGGATCTACGATCCATATTCAATCTTCATTTTTCGCTAATTATTTGCACTTCTTCTATTGGTTGCATGCCTTCATCATTTTTCTTATTGGCTACATGAAGATTGCATAGGAAAAATAAAAGATTCGATCTCATCGTTAAATCCTTCGAGATTTACCTTATGTCGACTGTAAAAATTGTTTGCATCATAGTTTGTGCAATTACAAACTCTTATGCTGATATACTAAGTTACTCGGCTCTTGAAGTATTTTTGATACTCAGCACATGCTATTTCCTAGATAGCTCAGCACCTAAGCAAAATTGTATCACTCGGCACCTTATGTTACTCGGCACTTGTTAACACTTCACTCGATATCTGATCTTCACTCGGTATCTAATCTTCACTCGGCATCTGAAAATTACTCGACACATGAAGATCACTCGACATTTGTTATGGCTCAGCATGCATGATGTACTTGGCTCCAATGTGGAATGCGATTAAGTGTGTTTCCACTCAAGTGTCAAAAACCATTATGAGGTTAACAAGTGCATATATGGGCAGAGATTGTTTTGAACACTCTATTTTGGTGCATCACCTCTTTAGATTAGATTATGTAGATTTGTTTTCATGCTCTCCTTCTCCCTTTTCCTCTCCAAGAGTAGTTAGGTGCACTCTGATAGTAAGAGGAAGCCGAACTTCTCTGGAGACTCAACCTCATAGTTCAAGTCCCACAGCTTGAAGGTTGTTTCCATGTTTCACTAGGTTGTCCTCATGCATAGGCTTTGGAAAAGGGTGCAAACCTAAGTGACAACAATCCTTAAAACAACATATTTACAAGAAGACAAAACTATCACAATAGAAAATTACACAAGAAAAATAAAATTGATGATCTTTTTCTTTAGTAACAGAGTGGCTTCTTCATTGTTTTCTTTATGGTGGGGCCAGTTCTATTGTAGTAGTCTCTTGCATATCCACTACACCTGATGATTAATTTTGTTCCTTTTTCTATTCTTCAAGTTCTGGGGCCACTTGCTCTTTGTGCACTACGCCAAGCTCTAATATTTGGATATTTATGGTAACTAATTTATTGTCTGCCAGATCATTAGTTTGGGTGGCTATATCCACTATTGTTGCTAGTTTATTTGTCTCTATATCATCTATTTGAAATGTTTTATCAACCAACTATATCTCCTTTGTGATAGTTTCCTTATCTACAACTATTTATTTAGATGCCATTTGTAATAGCTGCATTTTTGGAGAGTAGTCTTGCATCCACTTGTTGAAATGTGTGTCATCTGGCCAATTATAATTCAATATTTCTTTCTCTCTCTTCAAAACACCCTTTCCCAATTTCTTTAGTTCAATAAAATCTTGCTTGAAAGAATAAAAGAATATTTGGGCCTAAACTATTTCTTCCCTTGTCTTGCAAACTAGATATAGTTATCTTTATTTACTATATCATTCATCCTAACAATTAGTAGCTCCTTCAACTCATTACATCATTCCTCTTTGTATTTTATACAATCTAGGCTCTTTAGGGCATGGGGAAATAAATCAAAATATTTGCAAAGATGCCTCAAAAGGAAAACTTTTAATCTTCTCTAGAATACATCCCTCTTATGATCAAAAGACAACAAAACTTGTGTTTGATCAAAGGTTTTTTCAATCTAATCATCAAAATTGTCTCTAATAGAGCAGAGTAATGGCATCATTTCTATTAATCCATTCATTCAAAATTAGCATTAAATAGGATTCATTATTATTCAATTCTCTCCATATTATCACCAATTTTAATAATTCTGAGTGGAATAGGGCCCAATCTACCCTATCCACTAAATACAAAATTGTGTCCCTAATTTTTTCCTCATGTTGGATGCCCAGCTCAAAATGTAATGGTCAAATTTTGGCCTTCTCCTCATTTATCTTATCAATTGTATAGAACTCAAGTTTTTGCAAAGTTCTTGGAATCTTCACAATATGAATATTATTAAAAGGTGGCATAGGAGAAGACCAATGTCAATGTTGAGTTGTTTAAACTATCTGCCTACTTTTCTCTTCCCAACTTTTTTCTCCATGTTTACAATTTTATTTTCTAGTTGGTAGATTTGTTTGCCCCTTTCATCATATTCTTCTAATATCTTTTCAAATTTCTCATTTAAGTCTAAGAATTTATTCTTATCCTTGGCAGCAACCACAACCCCAAAATCTACTACCTCCTTATTCATCAAGGTCACTTTTTCACTGTCTACCTAAACCTCTTCTACTCTGTATACCATGAGACTACTTGTATGCTCAGAATCTGAGACCTCCTGGATTCTAGCCTTGTCTCTCTTTTGGATGGACCACATAACTAAAGCTTTATGTTCACTACCATATTTGACCCCTTTATGGGCTTGTATAGCTTTATCTTCAGTCCTAAACTTAGTCTCTTTCTTTGTTCTCACTACATCAAAGATCATTGCATTAGCAATGTCCCATTTAGGTAGTATCAGGACTCGTGAGTCTTTCAAAAATTACCTTTCCCATTTAGGGATTATTTGACTAATTTCCTCCATAAGTTTATCCTTAACCTCCTCTTTAATCTTAGAGTCATATCTAGTAGGTTGCTTTGCCTTTATTTGTTTGCACTTTGCCTCAAAATTTTCTATGTTATTTCTGCACAAAAATTGGATGAAGGCACTAGACTTGAAAAAATATTCATCCTCCCAAAACTTCCTTGTTTCTTGCTCCAAAACAAGATCAATTTCTTTCCCTCTTAAATCATCTATAGTGAGGGCTAGTAGTGGCATGGGAGGCTTTGCAGGTGATCCTTCTTCCACCTCTACTATAGTTATCACAAATACCCACTTGCCCTCCTATTTGCCTCAATTTCTCTATCAAGAAGTCTTCATCATCCATTTGAATGGGTTTTTTTGAAGGGGATTACTCTACTTTTAAAGAAAATTCTTGTTCTAATATCTACCTTTTAGTAGTGGGTGTTGTAGGAGGACTTTTTGAGAGTTGTCTCTTATAAAGGGGCACATATTTTACATTTACATTTCTTGCCACAACATACCCTGCTTTTCTCTATAATGTATATTGACCTAAGGTTATGATGGCTTTTCTCACCAATCTCTTCTCAATCTCAATGGCCTGGTCTAGATGGGCTTGAATAAAATTGTCTTCTTTTCATTTAGGGTTTGCATGAACCCAACAAAGTTATTCATAAGTTTATTTATCTTATCTCCCCAATACTTTATATTAGCCAAGGGATCATACTTTTTATCTAGTGCATTAACAAACTCAAAAACTCTACTATGAACTTTCCATTTTTCTTTCCTAACTTCCTACTCTTGTAATGAAAATTCATTCCTAATTATATCTTCAGGAAAATAGATAAAATGTTCATAAGACTTAGCCTTAGTCCTATCTCTGAACATATCAAAAAATCCTTCAGGATCAATGAAATGTGGGTGGAATTGGGTCATTTGATATTTTTCCAAAAAATTACCCAAATGCTTCCACCCTCCCTTAGTAATTACAAAACTATGAATCACTATGAAGTTAGGGAAATTGTACTTTTTGATCTACCAACCAACTCCTTTTCCTCTAGTCCTCCTATATTCCATAAGAACACTACAGTTCCAATCTTCAATGTAACTTGGTAAGGAAAGATATGGGGTTTCCCTTGAAAACCATACACCCTAAAAATAGTGGAAATAGAATATGAGATGATGTCTCCCTAGTTGTGGCTTACTTTCAATCCCTTGGAATGATTCTTAGGCTTGATCAATTCTAGCAAGGGATGAGGTATTCTAGGATTATTTCTAATTAACATAATTCTCAACTTTGAAGAAAAGTATCAATAAAACTCCACATCTAGACTGGTTGCTTCTCCCCATCCTTCTCTAACTCTAACTTCATCTCCTTGAAAAAAGTAGAAACCCCTTTGTATAAACACATGTACATTAGCTTAAGTACCAAAAAAAGGGCTTCTTTACTTTGGCTTTACTTATGCCAATTAATCCATTATGGATTTCCTCTACTAGATGCGAGGCAAAATAAAAAATGGAGCTCATATCACATTGTAGGGTCTAAGCAATAAAGAAAACTAGGGATCCTTGGATATGATCTTGCTCATCCATCCTATAAAATTATGCATAGAGAGGGAAAGAGATATAGTGCCTATGCCCTTGGGTTAAAATATTTCTTTAGTAATGGTTCTAGGGTACTGGTTGTTACTAATGGTAGTTGCTCTATCTTCACTAAGTACTCTTGCAATTGTCCCCTCCTTAGATATACCCTCTAAGAATCATACCTTTCCTGTAGGTTATCTAAGTCAATCTTTTCATACAATTCATAGTTAGGGTTTAAGCTAAAAATCTCCCTAATCACCTTAGGTGTGACCCTAAAGAGGTTATCTCCTACATGATTCTTTACCACCCTCAGTACTGGATCATATCTTTTGGCAATCATCATTAATAAACCATTGTCAAAGAAGACAATAGGAACAATTAGTTTTCCAATGTCAAATTGCCAAACATTTCTTAAAGGAGTGTCATGTTTCCTTGTAGAATACCATTTTTTGAATAACTCCAAACCCCTAATAGATGTCTTAGTATCTCTTATCCAGTCTTCTTTATCATAAAAACCCTTACTAACCAATAATATAAGGTTTTTGGGGACTAATTATTTTCCCTTAGCTGCTTCATTAGTAGATAGAGGTAATTGTTCCATAAAATCATTGTGTACATTCCTCTATTGATAATCTACTTTCCCAAAGAAATCCCTTCATGGAGGCATCTTATCTATCCAACACAATTTAGACTATAATTTCTAGATAATCAAGAGTTTTAAGTACTTACCCACAAATTTAATCTGAATCATCTGTCTACAACAATTCTATGTTCAATAAAATCACACTATGAGCTTTGGTTTTTCTACACTTGAATTCTCTTTTTCTTGGTACTTGGTAATGAACTGAATCATAATTTTTATGCATATTCTCTTCACATGAACTCACATTAATCAACATTAATATTCTAACAGCCATATTTTGTGATGAGCCAAAATTTTGAAATTTAGCCATCGATCTAGGCAAGATTAGATGGTCTTATTTTAAACTTTAAATACTACATTACCTTTTTGGAAATTTTCACATGTTTCGTCATGTTGCTTTCTCACTTTCGTTAAAGTTTGAGCATCTTCAAGAAGCAAGAAAGTGATGATCGTTGCTCTTTATTTAATAAATGATCAAGAAAAATCCTTGTTTTCATTGCATTTCTTTTAAAATTTGAGCCCATTAAGACACATGTCTCGTCATCACTTTCTTTCTTTGGCTAAACACCATACATTTTCACTTTGCAAGAAAGTGATAATTGTTGATCTATATTTAAGCAATGATCAAGATCTCTTCTTGCAATTGTATGAAAAGTGTGGCCCACATAGACATGTGTCAAATGCTCGCGTTATCACTTTGATTAATCATCAAGAAAATTAAAAGTGTGAGAATTTCATGGCCATCAATCATATGATGATTTTATGTCTATGAAAAAGAATTATCTTTCTTTATACTCTATTCTCATAGAAAATTATAACATGCCTCTTGGAATCTTGTACTGACAGCATCCTTTAGAAAATCTTAACATGGGTTGGCCCTACCATCTCCATGTGTCATCACATCACAACCTAACTTTAGTTAAAATTTGATCACTTCTATTTTGTGAAGATGTGATAGCCATTGATCAACCCAGGATTGATAACTTCAAAAAATCAAAGTCCTTTATTATAATCAGTAACTACGACCAACCAAAATCTACCCAGAACTTAGTCCAATCCCAAAATTTCCATGTGGGAGCAAGTCACTTTCTCACTTTGGCTAAAACTTGAGTACTTTCAAAATGTGAGAAAGTGATAAGCAATCATCTTCATGCAATCGACAATTGAGAAGATGCATGATCTTATACTAGTTGTAACCAAAAAGGGGGCCCCACAAGGATAGGTGTCAAGACTTCTCTTTCTTGCTTTAGCTAAACTCCATGAAACTTCAAAATGTGAGAAAGTGACAATTGTAGATCTCAATTTGATAAAAAATTATGAGAATAACTCACCAAGAGGGTTTGGCCAAGCCAAAAAAATACACAGGCTAACCACAAGACAACCTTAAGTTAAAAGAGAGTTATGTGCTAGGGTAGAACAAATATTTCATGAGAATATCCAAAAGACTGCACAAAAACTATATAATAAGGGATTTTTGAAGGTTTTCATGGCTTTATTAAAAACTCTCATGCATATTTTGAAAATGTGAAAATTTTTAACAAATTTTTAGGAACCTAGGGCACAAAAGGAATTAGTGAAATACAATTAGGGATTTTCTAGGGCATGATTAATCAAAAGACATATAATCCCTAATCACAAAATTAACAACTAGATTTCTCACAAATTTTTTTGAAGGATTACTAACATGTGAAAAACCAAACCAACATGTTGGACAACTAGTTGACAAAGGTTATAATTTATAATTCAAGGATGGAGTGTACACTATCATAAATGATTTAGGAATTGAGATGAAATCTAAAAAAATACTAGAGGTAATCTTTTTTATTTAAATGCATTAGATAATATATGATTGGTTGCTAAGATTAATGGTAGTTGGTTGTGGTGTAAGAGATTTTGTCTTGTGAATTTTGATAATATTGTGAAGATGAATTCTAATAATAAGATGAGAGACTTTGAAAAGTTGAAAAAGCCTAAAAATGCATTATGCAAGGAATGTACTATGGGAAAAGAAACCAGAGCTACTTTTAAACATAAGACATATTCTAATACTGGATTTTAGAGTTGGTTTACGTAGATCTATGTGGTCCAACCAAGACAAGGACTTGGTATGGTGAAAGATATTTCAAGTTATCCATTGATGATTACTTTAAAATAATGTGGGTTACATTTTTGAAGGAAAAATATGAATCTTTTATCAAATTCAATATATTCAAAGTTAAAGTTGAGACTAAGGCACAAATAAATAAGAAATGCTTGAAACCGGATCATAGTAGATAGTTTACTTCTAGATAATTCAATACACATTGTGAAGAGTATAGAATAGGAGATAAATGTATACCCCATGAACCCCTCAAAAAAATGGGAGACAAGAGAGAACAAATATAAGATTTATTAATACTTCCAAGACTATGACGTTGGAAGGAAAAGTGCCACAAGTGTATTTGACAGAATCTATTGCTACTACAATTTATAAATTAAATAAAGTTCTATTGAGATATGTTACCAGTAAGACATCTTATGAACTATGGTATAGACATGTGCCTATATTTAAATGTTTCATAATTTTTGGAAGAAAATGTTACATTAAGAGAGTTGATGATATAAGAAAGTTTGATCCTAGCAGTGATGAAATAATTTTCCTTGATTATCCTACTAAAATAAAAGGCCACTGATGCTATAGTTGGAGATTGAAGAATCTTGTTGAGAGTGCTAATGAATTTTTTTTGAAAGATATCAAATATAGGAAAGGATATTTAGCAATGACTTAGATAATGGTGATGATAATCAATTACATATTACAAAAGATTAAAATTAGAATCAATATATGGATTAGGAAGGTTCAATTGAAGAGATTGATAATGGTATTAAGGTTGAAGAATTTCATGCTCTAAAGAAACTGATCTACGCAAAGCTTAATCATACCAAAGATCATATTATTGATACTATAAATCAAGGATTTATGAATAAAGGAAATATTGATAGAGAAGTAACTTGTTTGATTTCACAAGTTGAGCCTAAGAGTGTTAATGAAGCTTGAAAAGGAAATGAGATGATAATTAGACTAAATCTTTGAATAAATAACTTGATCAAACTAAGAAGAAAAAAACATGGATTTTAGTTCCCAAGCCTAGAGATATATATGCCATTGGAAATAAATGTTTTTTTCCAGATTAAATTTAATAAGAATGATGAAGTTGTCAAAAAAAAGATATATTGGTTTGAAAAGGATGTTCATAGATGAAATGTGAGGCCTCACACCGACCCGTCATAACATGGATATTTTATTTACATTTTGGATATTCAGGGTCTAGATATTTTGACAGTTATCTGAGACTTGATGGATTATGGATTATTTATTTACACACCTTGATACTTAGTAGTAGTGGTTTACATTATCGTATGCACTTAGAACCTACTATTGTGTAGGAAATGGTTGAAATATGTGGATGCAATTTCATGAATTCATATTATTAGAACTTTGATGTGATGTTAAATGATAAGATAATTATGGATAGATGTTAATTTGGTTATGATGCTTTATGAGATGGATGATGATGATAGTCAGAGAAGCAGTTATGATGATTTATGATACACTAGTAAATGATAAATTGATTTTAATATGCACATAGATGTTTAACTGATGACTTATGTTATGTAGATTTGTTATTCTAACATCTTGGATGATTTAAATAGAAAAAAAATTTCCCAAATTATGACTATCACTATACACTTATATGTTATATATGTTATATGACTCCTTGGACTACTGATGCTCAAGTTTATTGTGCAGGAAGAGGAACCATGGAAATTCTTGGGGGAAACAAGTTCCAAACCCTGTGACATAGTTTAACCAAGGTGAATCTTTGGAAGATTCAAAAGCCTCATTGTGAAAGTAATTTTCTTCGTAATTGCATGATTGCTTGCTTGCTTGTGAACATGTTTAATCATAGCCTAGGTGCATTAAGGGCATGTCAAGGAAAATGTAATATATTTTTTTATGTGTGTCACTTGACACTTGTATAGTCTATGTTTTGATGATATGTCACCTATAGTGTTGGTCTCAAGGTTACTCAATCTTGGTCCTCTTCCTTCTTTTCAAATTAATGCTTAAGTACTCCCATGTGGGAAAGAGTGCTTGGATGGGTCACATCATGTTAGAATTCGAATTCAAACTTGACAAGGAGTTTAGGGGGTCTAAATGGGATCCTAAGATGTTATTCTATTGTTAAAAAGCCACCCTAATGGTAGTATAGTAGGTTAGGGGCCTAAATTTAATTATCTTAATGTTTTCCTAGTTTTAGGAACCTCTTAAACAAAGCTAACTTAGACCAATTCGAAATGGGGAGTATTTCCATGATAGAACTCTCTCAATCCCACTTGGTCAACCTTCTTATTTTGGAGGAGCAATAATGTAAGAAAGGGAGGCTTGATGTTCTTACTAAAAATGGTTAGTGGAGAGCCTTTTAGGGGGGAAGTAACAAGTTAGTGGGTTGTTCACCCACTCTCTAATTTTAGAGACAACTAAGTTTTGGAGGGAGATTAAGGGAGCTCTTCTACAACTATCCTTACCCTAGCTTGGACCAAGGTTGGTGACTTGAACATGTTCTTTTATCCTCCTTTTCTTTAGTATGAATAAGAGAGTCTGCAAGTGTGGAAAGTTATCAATGGGGGATGCATTGCATTGTCAATCTTATGATATAAGCTTGTCATTGTGTTGGGAAGAAGTGAATGTGTCTTGTGCTTATGGAGATTCTTTCTTAGTTTTATTTTGTTGTTCTTCCTTTGTTTGTTGTTGTTTCTTGTTGAATGTGAATGTTGAATTGTGAATATGGGTGTGAAGGCTTCACTCACCCTTGGGAGGGCAGAGAAGCCTTGGGTGAAGGGCACAAGTTGGGCTTGACATTGCAAGTGAGAAAAGAAATCTTGCTCTTATACCTCATGATGAGTTTTGTTATCATCATGGAGCTTGGGCTCCATCATGGCCATGAATCTTGTTGTTTGGGAGGTACAAGGAGGTTTGGTGGATGAGGAGAATATGGTTACTTTGAAGGCCTTGAGAGGCAAAGTGCATTGGTAACATGATATGTATATTGTTAGAATTTCTCCTCCTTGAAGAGCCCACCTTCACCCAACGTTTTATGATTCCAATGGTGAATCATTGTGCAAGCCATGGAAGGGTGCTGTCTGTGTTTGTGTTGTATATTCATGCAAAATCTTGTGATGAATGTGTGTAACCTGTTTGGACCCTATTTACCCTACTCGGTGGGTGGTTTCAAAGAAGCCTAGGTTGGGAGGTGAGCCTCCATGGTTCCTATTTGTGTGTGTTATGTGCAGGTTTCGTGAAGATGTATGTTATGAAGTGATGGGGTTTCACCCTTGTCAAAAAGGAGAAGACCCACAAAAGTGAAATAGGTTGATTGTTCATGTTCTCAATGCTTATGATTTTGAAGGAATTTTGTGTTGTCTCATTATGATGTAGAGTGAATGTACCATTGTTACCATGGAAACTATGTAAGGGAGAAAGATTTGGGAGTGTTGTACATGTATGTATGTATCCTTGTTAAGAAGTGATCATTTGAAGTTTTATGAGTTATGGAAGAGTTAGTTCATGATGTACAAGATATTTGTATCAGAGTTTATCATTGTAAGTTGTAGAAGTAAGGTTGAAAGAAAATAAAATTGTATGCTCATACCTTTATTGTAATGAAGTTATCTATGTTAAATTTCATATGTTATGAAGAAAGATTGCAGTTAATTCTTCTCTTTGATGTATTATAGATGTGTATTTTTTTTAAGTGACATTTAGATTTATGATTAGGAATATAGTTGTTAAGTATAAAAAAAAAATGTGTATAGAAAACATGAAAAAAGTTGTAGGTTGTGCACACTATAACTTTGGAATCATTTTGCTTGATAGTTCATTATATATGTTTAATCTTCATTCATGTTGAATTTTCTTCTTGAAGATCAAATAAATCTGCTAGTAGACAATACTATTCTACTATACATATATCCACTTAGAACTTTATATAATACAACATTCATTCTCAAAATAAGGAGGTTGGTTGAAAGAAGTAGCATTTAATCAATTCAAATTAGACTTGCTGTAGACCCACATTTTCCTCTCTGGAAAATGTATGGAGGAAGGAAAAATAATGCCCCTAGAATACAGACTAATATAATAATATGGACATGTACTTAAACTCCTAGCTAAACTTACAAATTGTTAAAAAGTGACTTAAGCCTAGTATTGCTAATACTAGTTGAACACTCAAATTCTTGACAAGTTCCTCTCATTGACAGTGACCAATATCCAAGAAAGTCTAGAAAACATGATAATAATATTGATGGAAAATCAAATAAATAAACTAAATAAACTATCCTATTGTTCCCACCTATTTTTATACTCCTATGTTAACCCAATTTAAAATTTGAGCCCCATGTATTGGGCACTCAAACTCACCAAAGCCTAGGAAATCTTTTTTTTTGGAGGGGGGGGGGGGGGGGGGGGGGGGGCGGGGGGTGGGCCTACTTTATGGAGGTGACATGAGGGCCCACTAAAACTGCCGCCCGTGTCTACTTCCCATCAAAAAGCGCTTGGGAGGCATGTTGCTAGGCAACCCATGTTAAAAAAATATTATTATAAAAAGCGCAACCTGCACCTAGCGCTAAGATAAGACACATCGATGTCTTTGGATGTGATTGGGGGGGGGGTAGCTCTGACTTCATGTCAGATTTCCCATTTCTTGAGTGCCTCACCATAGTAGGTTGGAAGGGAACGCATAGGGTTTTGGGGACATGTTTCCAAGAGCCTAGGTTGGTAGTATTAACCTTTTTATTACTAAATTCATGTTTAGTACTTAACATCATTATTATAAATTATCTAGTAACAAACTTAGTGTTATTATATTTGCAAATAGATCTTTTGGGTTTTCAAGAAAATAATAACTTAGTAGTGTTTAAATTATTGATTATTAAGTCATGTTGTTAGGGAATATAAGTGTTAGATTTTATGTGGTAATAATATTGTTCTTATGGAAATAATATAAGATTTGAAATTTACATTATCATTAAAGAAAAGAAATTAAAATATATAATAAATGTAAGCTGTTGTTATTATTTTTAATAACAATATTCTAATAAATCAAAACACTAAACCAATTGTCAATAATGAAGCTTTAGTAAACTTGATTAAAAGAATACCTTGTCAGGTAAGTTGAACACTAGCTTCCGATGATGTTAAAACATATTTAAATTATCATTGGTAAGTTCTACGTCACAAGGACACATGTATAAAACAATGGCAATAAAGTAACAAGTAAACAATAGCGAATTTAATAATTATATATATATATATATATATAACTAAATCGTGAGATAACCTAGTCTTGCACTATAGAGATATAATAGTAATAATAATATTTACAATAAATAGAAAATAAATGAATAAATAAACAAAAATAAAATTTGTTGTAATTTTGCTTAGCAATTTTTTTTTTTTTTGTGGGCATGAAATGAAAGGCATATATTTTGATGGGGCATTTTTACATGTTACTAGGATTGAAATTGTAAGATTATTTCTTGCTTCTATTGCTTACAAGAAATTTAAGGCTTATCAAATGTATATTAAATTAACATCTCATAGATGAGGTCTTAAGGGAGAAGTCTATGTTGAGAAATCAAATGGACTTACAATTGAAAATAAAAAGAATGTGATTTATTAATTGAAGAAATATTTATATGAATGGAAGAAATCTCCTGGAGTCTAGTATGAAAGGCTATATAAATATTTATTGAAGCTTGGATTCAATAAAGGTACTATAGACTAATGTAGGAATGAAAATGAAAGTTTATTCAACTAAGCTATGAAATCCAAATCTAAGAAATGAAATATAAACTATCAATGGAAAATGCAACTATTATGAAAATACTAAGGATACTAAGTGCACAAGTTCTCAAGTGTGTATAAGATGTCTAAAATGCACGTAAGTGTTTTAAGATTCCTAAGTGTGCATAAGATGTCTAAATTGTTCTAAGTGTTATAAGATTTTTAAGTGTGCACAAAAATGCAAATGAGGGGTGTGACTTCCTTTTTATAGAAATTTAAGAGGCTTGGATGGAGGAGATTAAGAGGTAAAAGAACGTATGACCAAGATTAAGGGGTAAAAGGAATGTGTTCCTATGATGAAGAGATAGAAGGAATGTGTGGCTAGGATCAAGAGGCAAAATATTTAAAAGTCAAATTCCACTTTCAAAGAGAACAACTCAAAATGATTGGAGGAGAAAAAGCATAGAGAGGTGGTTACCTTGGATAAGGTGATTGTGCACATGATTAGAGGTAGTCCACCATTTCATCATAATTAGAGTAATTATTAGCATAAAAATAAGATTAGAAAAATAAAAAGGGATTATATTAAAATTATCTTAATTTAATCAAGGTTGAGAAGAACTTGAGGCTAGAGGAGGAATAAAATAAAATAATTCTATAAAAGGAATTTAAGGATAATATATTTAATTAAATTTGATATATTAAAGACACTATTTAAGTAAAATTTAAATACAAAGGAAAAATAAATATCAAAAATTTAATTTAATAAATAGAAGTATATAAGTATATAGCCAATTAATAAAATCAACTATAACGTAAAGGAAAAATATAAATAAGAACTAATAATAGAGTGAGAAGAACAATTTTAGGTGTCTACAAATAGAACTCTATGTAGTTAAAAGGAAAGACAATTCCTTTGTTTCCTTGATTAATAAATTCTTAGAGGCTCTTGCAAGAAAAAAAGATTTTTATTTTTGGATGTAATCAATAGTTATCATTAAATTATGAAAAGAATCGAGGACTAAGATAAAATGATTTTTGTCAACTCCTTATAACTTGGTGTAGGTATAAAGAACTATCATTTCCCCCTTGTCTTCATTGATCAATTATTAGACTCTCTAGGATGGAAGAAATTTTAAGTTTTTCTTATGGATATAATCAATAGTTATAATTATATTAGGATAGTACTTAAAGACCAATGCAATATTAGTAGTAGAAATTGCCTCTTTTTCAATGCATAATTGGTCAAATTTTCCACCAAATTGGTCGAATTATTGACCAATGGGTTTGTCAATATTTTTCTCATCAAAATTTTGACAAATCCTTGTTCATGTTGAACATACTATGCACATTTTTTTCATAATTGGCACTAGCATTTGGTCATCGCAGTCATCGAAACTTTGACCAATGTTGGTCAAAAAGATCGGCATGTTTGGCTAGGATGCCAAACCCAAGATAGTGCCCTTGTTAGTACCTTGGTTAGAAGCTTTTTCATATTTTGACCAAGATTAGTTGAAAGTTTGATGAGACTTGGTGTCTAAAATCTCATGTTATCTGGGTCCTTCTTTCACTAGTTGGCTCGAGTTCTTCATTAACTGAGTTAGTTCTATTTATTCTTAGCCTAAGTGAACTCATTTTCTTTGTTGACCAAGCTATGGGTTAACAAGTCTTATTGGGGTTAACATTTTGTGTTAACCACTTTTATTATTTTAGAGAAGCACTTTCATGCTCCTTCCAAAATAACAAAATTTGCTATTTTGGAAGGAGTGTGACAGTGCTTCTCCAAAATAGCAAAAATGGTTAACACAAAATGTTAACCTTGAAAGGACACATGTTAACCCACAACTCGGTCAAAGAAGAAAATGAGATATCTTCTTGCCTTTCCAAAATAGAAAAATTTGTTTAGTCACATTGACAAAAAATCTATAGGAAACCAATTACATTATGAAGTTTTTTCATGTGGGTTGTACTTAATGAAGTGAACTAAACATGTTAATGTAATTTTTTTCTTTTGAAAACTTATAGTAAAGATGTGAATAAAATAGGGTTTATGCATAGACAAACCTGAGACTATGCAAGCTTAAGCTATGCTAGATGTACTTTTGCGGATGGACACATGGGATGCTTTTTCACCGAAGTAAGGTAATTTGAGTACACTATTAATAGAAATGATGTGGAGGAGACATGCTACATATTTTTCCACTCCCTAATATATAACAAACCCCCTTCATGAAAAAAGAAAACCCTTCATTAGTTAACATTATCAAATTTTCACAATCCATTTGAAATGCATGGATTTTATTTTTGAATACGATTGTGTAAGTTTTTTTTAGGATCAATTTTTTAGATCACACTCTTGCTTTTTCTCATTTTTATGAGGATCACATAACATAATATAAAACATTAATGCTAAAAAAATTACATAGTTAGATCTAGAGTTAAAGTGCAAAGGGCATTAAATTGACTTTGTAACCATGTGAATTAGTGGAATCCAAGAGTAAGTAAGGTTGTCATTAGTCAAATTTCAAATGGAATTAAATTCAATTTGATGTCTTATGATGCTTACTAGTAGTAAGATCAACATTGGATTGATATTTTTGCAAAGTAGAATTGTACTTCCCACCTTAAGCTTGCATCAAGACCTTCAATACACAAATAAATTTATTAAGATTCATGTGAGTTGTAACATATAAACAATAAATCCAATAAGAAAATTGTACTCAATGCAAGGAAATCTCTCATGAAGTGTACTAAATTCTTGTAGTACCTTGGTTACAAGGAATTAAAGGCTTGCATATTTGACATCCCAGCTAAATTTTGTCATTTCCCATTCAGTGCCCCTTAAGGAATCTACATCATTTGTAATATATTTGAGATAATACACATCTCTAGTGGCCTAGTACATCCATGAGGTAACCTAGAGAAACTCATCCTAATCATCATCAATGTTGTGTATTAGTAACGTGTAAACCCCTTTAAATGTGGATTGAAATGGCTATAAATTAGCTAGTTAGGAATTCTTTTAGGTTCTCACCCTATAGCCACTTACTAAAGAATAGTACTTACCAAAAATGTTGATACTTTTTTCATATTTTCCTTTGTGTCTTTTCTTGCAAAGTGTCTTTTCTTGCTTCTGCAAAATTGAGAAATTGATGTTGCCTCTCCACTATTTGTTGGGAAATATGCCAACCAAAAGTGAATTTGTGGCCTAAGTCCACTCTCTAGAGTGGAAGATGAGAGTGGCCCAATTTGAGGAGGATCTTGCCAAGAAATTGGCTATTATAGAAGAGGAGATGAAGCTCAAGCAGGTCTAGATGCAAACAGCTAAAGTGCAAGAGTCTCTAAAGTGGAAATTTGCTCACTTCAAGTAGAGAAGTCCTCCCCTTCTAGACACACACATTACCAACCATACCATCAAAGCTAGCCCATGTTGGCCAAGAGGATACAAGCGTTGTAGACCACAACATAGTCAAGGTTGATTGCTTGGACTCAAAACCATCAAGAGGATGCCCCATAAGGCATCTAGCTCTATAGAAATGCATCTTGCCCTAGTCATGCCATTCCAAAGCATGTTGAATATTTTCATAAGGAAGAGCAAGCACATTTTTCTCAAAAAGAAAATGTCTAGTCCTAGAGAGCTTCATTATTTTCAGCATTGGGAAGGAACTCTATACAGTAGTGTGCCTTTTGTGCTTGCTACTATTTTCAATTTCCTACATGCATGGAAGGAAAAATCAACTTGTGAGGAAGGGAAACTACTTCAACATGCTATTTAATGGCTTTCTTTAAGTTATTTTGCTTGTAAACATTTGTACATAATGCACAATTCCATAATAGATCAAGATAACCACACCATTATTCCTCTCTCAAGGATACTATGCCCATTTTTTAGAACTATCTATTCCATTATGAAAAACACACTTGAATTGTCAACCTAGGGATGTAGGACTTGAAATGGGTTAGGCACAATATATGTGCTAAGTTCCTTAAAGAGTCTCAACACCTATGTTGTAAGAAAGTAAAATGCATGAAAGGAATCTATACTATTGATACAAAATAGATTAAGAACAGATAACCGTAAAAACTTTGAAAAAAGAATTCTAAACTGGTTAACAATTCAAACATCCACTATGATCACTTTCTACAAGTGTTGCAAGAACTTTCATAGTAACTATGTTGCACGATCAATACAATAAATCTATCTTAAAACAATAAATTATAGGAAATGAATCTACTCTACCTAAATCTATTCCACCTCCCAAATGGGACCCCTTGGTTGGCTTCAACTAACTAAGAACACAATAGGTATTCAAAAATCACTTTCTCATTAGAATTCTTCTTTGATTACATGATTAGATAATTCATGAAGTATAGGAAAGAGAAACTTCCAAATCTTAAACTAGTAATGTTGTATTAAGTTTTTCCATCCCCTTCAAGACAATCCCCCCTTCCTTATATATAAGGGATTCAATACTTATTACAAACATAACATAAAAGCTACAAACAAAAATGACTAGAAAAGAAGGAAAAATGTCAACCATGACATAAAAAATTGATTAAGTAATAGAATAATAGTTCATAGGAAATATAACAAGTCCAATCTTCCTAATTTTTCTAGAACAATTACTCTTCTTGCAGACGTGACTTATCATCTAGAATTGATCTAGGATTCTTTTTCCATTAATAGTCTTCATTACTTCCTCCTTTAATATGGTGATCACCACTCTTCATGCCACTTCCCTGAAAATTAGAAACATTTAGAACATATGCACAACAACATTTCTAATCTTACTCAAATGTTAGAACATAGCTTAAAATGTTTATATGAAATACTGCACATTATGTATAATATTAAGCAAGATATGTCATATCCACTATCCATACATTTAATAGGTTCTAGACATACCCAACATAAGTTTATAATATATTTAAAACAAATATGTTGGGAATGTTTTTTCACAAGGCTCAAAGAGTAAATTCAAACTATATAAAAACTATATCAACTTTGAGACATTAATATGCCTCATCATCTACCCCCCACTATGTAGATTCTTGTCCTCAAGCGTTGTACTTCTTTGCTATGGCTCTGAAATCTCCTACTATAGTCTTCTCCTATTTCCCACTTTTGAAGGTGTAGAAATAACCTCTAGTTTATCTCCAATTTTCACCCAAGTGTTCTTCAACCAATGGGTCTAACCTGGTAGCATTATGTTCATATAAAGGCCAAAGAAGGGTAGGAGGCTAAAAATTTAGTGGCATCCATAGTTCTTTTCTGATTTGCCTTCCCAATTGCATATATTTAGGCACTTTATTAATTGCTACCTCAAAATTGATAGGGTTGTGTGGTTTAGCCTTTTTGAAAGATTTTGGTAGTTGAATCCATCAATTTCTAAGCCCTGCAATTGCTCTCTGCTATGTCAAATTTGGAAGTGTTTGGTATTCTCTATAAACTTTTTCCCTTTCTTCAAGAACCTTCTCTCTAATTTCTACTTTTGGTCTCACACAAGTTAATATGAACCAATATCTCAAAAGGTCATAAGGCTTATGGGATTCAACACAAAGTAGTAATGGCTCAAACTTCTCAAGATCTCTATAAGTATCCAACTACCTACCATAATTTGTTTCATTGTGCATCCATGACATTAGAGCTATTAGGTGAACATCCCCTATATAAAGTAAAGGATTCCACTTTGTCTCATGTAGAATTATAAAATTATGCATATAGAGCTTGCAAAAAAAATTCTTTTGCCATGAAGCCAAAGTTTGATACACATTATAAAAATCTTGAGCACTTTTATATTCATAGTCAATGTCTCTCATTGTCATCATCAACTGAAATAACAAAAATTGTTCCTTTAAAAAAATAGCATACACCCTTGGGGGTGGTCTATAGGATATTACCTAATCATCTAGCTTTAAGCTTTATTCATCTATTGTTTCTATTTTCAATTTGTTTCTTCAATAATTTAATTTCCTCATCTCTATCAAATATTGCCTTTTGCATTTGGTTTGTATCCTACATCCACAAGGCTTTTTGAAAAATAAAATGATTGTATAGACCAAACAATATCAACTGAATTTTGGATGATGGAAATTCTTGAGCCTTAGATTTCATCTTTTGTTCTTTGGTAATTTATTGGAAATGTTGAGTGTACCAGGAAGATTTATAGGGTATAAGAGAAACATTGGAACTTGCAAGGACTGGTAGCATGGTAGGTTGATCATTGCTAGAGGCTTTTTCTAGAATAGCAGTAGGGTTTGATTTTCACATTTCTTGATTCTCTTGTGGTGTCTCATTTGATAGGTTTAGTTTTATGTGTTTCCACATTTTGAGATTCTAATTGCATAGGAGAATTATCTTGGATATTTTCAACTACTGATTTTGTATGAGACTTTTAAATTGGGACTTTTGGATTTTCAATGGAAACTAGGGATGACTATTCTTGCATACAAGGGCTTCTATACACAAGAATATCTCTAGCTTTGATCATTTTATGATTCCATTTTGGTTTAGGCATGGCTGGAGTAGATGTTACAGGAATAGTTGTTGTAGGAACATACCTTTTTCCTTTTGTTACTTTAATAGAGGAGTTTTGGGTTTTCTTTTCAAGGTTAGGGTTTTCTTTACTAACCTTACACTTTCCCTTATCTATGAAAGAAATTGGTATAACATCCTCTAAAATAGGTTCAATAGGCTTATCAAGAGAGGGTTCATTTTTTGGTTCAACTAGATTTTGGCTTGGCTCTGCAATTTCTTCCTCATTTTGAGGAAAAGGGTTGGCTTGTGGCTCTAAGGTCTTGAATTCAAAAAATTCAGCCCATGAAATAGGGGAAGAATCCCTACAAGATCTTTCAACTAGAAGTTTAATGAGGGCATGATCGGAAACAAAATTTGCATTGCCTTTTTGAGTTTCCTCAACACTAATACACATCATGTTATAAAGGAAATTGGGGATATTAACTTGCATGTTATGTCTTATGCAAATGAGCAATTTAAAATGATGGGTATGCAAGTTTGAGAACCTGCCTTCATAGGTTAAATACCTAATAATTTGGGTTTCCAATTCTAGATATGGAGCTAGAAGAGAAAGTCTTTTACACCCTTGTTTTGTAATGTCTAGTTAATGGTCACCTAGTTGAGTGAATTGTGCCTGTGAGGACCTGACATCATGCTCATTTGGATAATGCTCCCCAACTACTAGTAGTCCTATAACTTCCACTATCCTCTCTTTAGTAGCAATCACTCTTAGTCCCCATACCATGGTTTCCCCTTCATCAAATGTAGTCATACATTTCATTGACACTTCTTTATTATACTCAATTAATTGTAAGAAATAACCAAGCCATCCACAAGCATGAAATCACTAGACTGTTTCAACATCTACAAGTAAAATATTATGAATGACTAGCTCATACCTCTTTAACTATTCCCCCATCTCAAAAATTTTGGCTTTGATTTCCTCTACTTTTACCACTCTAATAAGTTTTTCCACTTTTCACCTCTGCAAACTCCCTCTTTTCTAAATTTCAAATTAATCTTTCTGAGCAATATCATTACTACTTCCCTTAACAAGAATCCATTATGTTTAACATTTAAAATAATGATGCATTAATTATGAAGGACATCAAGGTTTAATCTAAAGGTGTTTGAGAAACAACTCTTAGTCCTTTCAATCATTCCAAAGATAGGTGATCTATTCCCGAAATCTTGATGAAAGGAGTACAACAGATATAGAAAGATCTTAAAAATTAATGAAAAAAATATTAGGATGCCACCAAAGTATAGCCTATAATATGGAAATGACTTAGGATAACATGGAGATGACATTTGGAAATTAATACACTTTCCTGGCTCCCCACTAAAATTTGACAAGTGTCCACACTTTAAAAATTTTGGTATAGGAATGAGAAATTGGCTTAAGACTTAAATGATATACATAATGTAGTATTAGATATAATTATCAAAACCTATATAATAAAAATGAATAAAGAGTAAAGAAATTGTTATACCTAAAAATTTGAGAGTGTATGTCCACATGTAGATTGGTGAGGTGGCAAAGTCTAATGAACACAGAAAAGGTGTTGAAGGTGCAGTTTATTGAAAACAAGCAAAATAGAATGTGTAGGTAATGTGGAGGGTGAGTGGATGGTAGATAGAGAAATGAGATGGGTTGATATGAAGAAAGAGAAAAGTGAGTGAAAAAATGGACCTTTTATTAAATGAGGTTTTATTATGAGGGTTTCGTGAAATTTTATCATGGAATGGCTATAGGAAGAAGGTTTTCACCCTCTGCTATAGGAACTATGTTTGTAGGAGCTTGTAAATTGGTTGGTCAAAACTACTATAGGAACTCATCTTTGGTCTATGGTTTATGATAGAGGTGCAACCTATGGCCATTTACATGTGACTTGAACTAGACAAGATCAATTGTTGTTAGTTTCACTACTCCATTGTTGAATACATATTCAATTTCATAAGGCCCTAACCAATGAGTGTGCATCTTCCTTGGATTTTCTTTGAAGTGAGAATCATATAAGAAAGCCCAATCTCCTACTTTGAGTTGTTTATTATGGATATTTGCATCATACCATTTCTTTTGTTGTTGTTGAATAAGTTTTTTCCTTTCCAAAGCTATCTTTCTTATTTCATCCAGCAGGTTCAAGTGGAGAAGTCTCTCTTCTTATGATGTAGGAAGACTAATGTTCAACTCTAAAGAAGTGCACTATGCTTTATGCTCAAATTCAATAGGAAACATGACTACTTTACCATAGACAAGTTGAAATGGAGTGAATCCAATTGCTATCTTCATGTGGTCCTGTATGCCCAAACAACTTTAGTTAATCTGCTGGTTCAATCATTCTTATGTATGTGTACTAGCTTAGTCAGAATGGCTTCAATTTCTCTATTGGTGACCTTTTCTTGCCCATTTTCTTGAGGATGATAGGGACTGGACTTACGGTGCCTTATGTTGTATTCTTTCATAACCTCAATAATTAGGTTTGATGTGAATTGGGCTCCTTGATCTGTAACAAGTTCTCTGGGGACTCCATAATGGGTGAAAATTTCTTCATATAGGAATTTGTCTATTTTCTCATCTCTTTCATTTTTCATTGCTCTAACTTCCACCCATTTGATTACATAATCTGTACATACTAAGATGCATGATTTTCCACTTGATGGTGGGTCAATTGGACCTATGAAGTTCATACCCCACTTGTCAAAAAGTGTTATTGTAATTTGTGGATTGAGCGGCATCTCATAAATTTTGGTTGGTTGGCCCATCCTCTAGCATTTGTCATAGTTGGTTGTATAAGCCACTACATCCTTATGTAAGATTGGCCAATAATATCCAGTTGTAAGTACTTTCAATGCTATTCTTTTTCCTACAAAATGGACTCCACATGGTTCATCATGACAAGAATGTAGTATATCATATATCTCATCTTCCCGAACACATCTTCTCATGACCTGATCTGGTCCAACATAGAAGAGATTGTTATCTATCTAGGAATAATGAAAATTTTTCTTTGCTAGCTTCCTCCTTTCTTTGTGAGAGAAATTTTGGGGCACTCTAGTTGCAACAAGCTAATTTTCTATGTCTACATACCATGGTGTATGAGTTGCTATATGGAACAAGTGCTCATTTGGAAAGGTATTTTCAATTGGAGTTGGATCTTCATCAATAATGGTTAATCTAGACAAATAATCAGCAACTATGTTGGATTTTCTCAACTTATGAATAATGGTAATATCAAACTCCTAT
Source organism: Cupressus sempervirens (assembly GCA_028749045.1). Lineage (NCBI taxonomy): Eukaryota > Viridiplantae > Streptophyta > Pinopsida > Cupressales > Cupressaceae > Cupressus > Cupressus sempervirens. Next base: position 356,379,861 of record CM053793.1, on the reverse strand, counting down.
AACAACAAGAGCCATCTTGCTAATCTACCAATTATAGCTAGTTTGTTCATTAAGTACCTTATAGCTGAGTAATCAGTGTGATTAAAAATTGGATATCCAGTTACATGATGTTTGAATTTTTTCAATGCATAGACTACAACTAGAAGTTTTTTTCAATTATTGTGTAATTTATTTCAAGTCCATGAAGGCTTTTACTAATATAGTATATGGAATTCTCAAGATTAGGAAGCTTTTGTCCTAATATAGCTCCTACAACATAATCTGATGCATTAGTATGGATATGCAATGGAATTGACCAATTAGGTCCCTTTAAAACTAGTGTCATAGTGAAGATTTACCTAAGCTATAGGAAGGATTCATTACATTCAGGTGTCCAAATGAATTTAGCTTCCTTAGTCAATAGTGTACATATAAAGGACTAGCTATTTTACTGAAATCTTTTATGAAACACCTATAATATCTAGCATGACATAAAAAAGATCTTACATCTTTTGGTTTTGTAGGTATGGAAAATGGTATAATTACCTCTATCTTAGCTGGATTCATTGGTATTCCTGCAACTGATATAAAATGACCAAGCATCACTCCTTCCTACACGAGCATGAAAATTTTCTCACTATTGAGTGATAGATTATGTTCTTTACATTAGAAAAGAACCTTTTCAAGATTCATCAAGTCTTCTTCAAAGGTGACTCCAAATGTTGTGAAATCATCCATGTCTATTTCCATGCAATCATGCAATATATTAACAAAAATGTTGATCACTACTCATTGAAATGTTGTAAGGGCATTACACAAGCCAAATTGAAAGACAAAATATAAAAAAGTACCCCATGGGCATATAAATGTGGTTTTATCTTGATCTTCAGGAGATATACTTTTTTTATTATAACCATTGTACCCATCTAGAAAAGAAAAGTATTTCTTACTAGCAAGAGTGTCCAAAACTTGATCAATGAATGGTAAAGGAAAGTGATCCTTTTTGGTTGCTTTATTCAATTCTCTATAATCAACACAAATCTATCATTTTCCTCCCTTTTTAGGCACTATGACTAGAGGTGAGACCCATATACTATCAGATATAGGATATATAAAACTAAAATCAAGAAAAATTTGCAATTCAATTTTAACTATTTCCTTGAGGGCTAGATTAATCCTTCTCTGGGTTTGATAGAGTGGAAAGCACCCTTTATTGATGTATATTCTATGAGTCCATAATGTAGGACTCAACCCTTTCATATCCCCATAGTCCCATGCAAAAGCCTTTTCATGTTTTTGAAGAAGTTTTGTTAATTATGTCATTTGTGTAGACGAGAATTTGGGATTAACATGGAGATTATGACCTTTTCACAACTCAACAGTAGTTGTAAGATCAACTATAGTAGCTTCAAAGATTGGAAATGTATCTAGTTCACATGGTAAGAGCTAATGAATAATATTTGGCTCCTTGAGCAGAAAAAAACTCTCATTACACTCTTCATATGTAGTTAATTCTAAGTAGAACTGTTAGATACATCTTTTTCTACCACACAAGTATTGTTAAGAATACTCTAAATTACTAAATCCTCTTCCTACAACTTTAGAAAAGATTGTCTATGTAACATCATAAGCTTTACTATAGAGTTTAACTCTTCTTCTCCATCCCCTAAATTTGGCCATACTGATGTACTTAAATCTAGTTGTGGTTGTGCTAGAGGATATAGATCAAATTTCTTTGTTGCTTATCTATTAGATATGGTCATACTCCCAAACCTACAACTTATATTTGCATCAACTATAGCTAACCATGGTCATCCTAAAATGATCGGGTAACCAAATAAATTGACTTTTGGAGATAGGATCTTTATAGGGTACTATAGAGAGTCTAGGGTTACTACTATGTCTTCTATCATCCCATGAAGAGTGATTATAGAACTATCTGCAAGTTGTAGAATTGTTGGTGTAGTTCTTAACCCTTCTATATTCAATTTTTTTGTAGTACCCTTAGTCATGATATTTATAGCAGCACTAAGATCTATTAAAACATTTTTAATAGACTAGCCATTTATAATCACATTCACAACTGGACTTCCTAGATCAAAATATTTAGGAATGATCAATTTTTCTAACATGATGTTAGCCAATTATTCTACAACATGGATTGTAGTTGGATCCTTTTTCTTCCTCCTAGGCTTTTTTAGACAAGCTTCTCTAATGGCTTTTCCATAAATAAGAACATCTTTAATATCTTGGAATAGGGTATTTGGGCATGCATGTTCTTTAACTAATTAATGATGTCAAAGGATTGTTCCTCTATTTGTGCAAGTTTACTTTGTATGATATTTTCTAGAAAAGGAGGTTCAATTGCTATTTGAGTTTGAGCTGAACTAGTTACATTGGTTGGGTCAACCACTTGTGGCTTAGAAATTGTGAGTTTTGATGCTATAGGAGTATTCGGTATTTCACTTATGAGAGGTAATTTAGGCACTGGTAAGGTTGTACTAGATCTCAAATATATATCTACAACATTTAGAGTATAAGTAGGATATTGCTGAGCATTGGTAGAATACATAGGTTGTTGCAGTTATTGGCTATTTGCATTTGTTGAGGTTGTATAGGTAATTAAGTTTACTTTTGAGGTCCAAAACTTGCAAGTGGTGGCATTAATGTGGGTTTTTGGACTAGAGGTGGTAGTTTTGGTAATTACAGATTACCAATATTTTGGTTATGCCATTATTGAGGTCCTCTCCATCAGTTTGTAGACTACCAATTTTCTTGGGGTTGTTGCCATTGGTTCTGCTAATTCTACCATTGATTGTCTTATTGGTTTGTCCAAGAAGGTTGGGAATTTAGAGACCATTTGGGCTATTGTGGATATTTTTTCCAAGCATTATTCCAATTAGGTTGACCATATTATGGAGGACCTTGGGTACTATGATTTTGCCATTGATTACCATATAGATTTGAATTTTGTAACGATCTTGAGGCATACCTTGACGTTGGTCACATGGCTGGCATTGAGCAATGAAGAATACTTGCTCATCCTCCCCATATATCTTGATGTAATTAGTTGAAAGATGTTGGTTCTCCATGCTAGTGACCAATTTGCACAAGAAAACTTTCTTTTGCTTCTGGCAATATGGGCAGTACTTTGCTAATTGCACCTCAGCTTCAACATGCTTCTTCTTTGGAGTCATTGTGTCAAGATGTGTAGTGATGTCATTTATGATGTCTTGCTTGAAGTCTAAGAGCAGATTATATCTCTTGAGCTTTGACTGATTCCTTTAGTAGTTGTAGTTTGATGTCCCCTTCCTTTCTTCATTGTTGATCTTGAGTAGTTAAGATAGATTTTCTTAAGATCATCCCAAGAATATTGATATACGTCACCATTGGAAATTAGGTCTAGTGCCTCTAGACAATTATCATTCACCCCTCTCAAGAAGACTAGCTTTTGTGAATCCTCTGATAATACATGCTGAGGGTTCTTCTGCAGCGCATACAAGAAATGTGAAACATAGTCTTCCAATGTTTCATCATCCTTTTGTGATATTCTAAAGATGTCATCTCCTCTTGAATCTTTTTCTTTGTAATACTCTTTTTATTTGTCCAGAAAGAGAGTTTGCATTTCATCCCAAGTACCTATTGCATTAGCTCTTAATCCCATGAACCATCATAGAGTTGATTCTTTTAGTGTTGCTAGAAATAACTTGAGCTTATGGGCATTAGTGTTGTAGTCAAAGCTATGATAGAGTATGTCAAACTCAAATAAGAAAGTATCAAGGTCTTTAGTTGCAAGGCCATAGAACTTTGGAAGAGTAGTTTCAGGTATATTTTTGGGATTAGCATTAGTTATGAGGCTCACAAGAGGAAATGAAAAAGTATGTTATGCCATTATTGGAAGTATTAGATTATGGGGTGGCTGCTGAAAAGGAACATTTGATACTGGATGGTTAACAACTAGTGGATTTGGAACAATACTATTAAGAAACTAGCCAAAACTTTAGTGAAAGGTTGAAGACCACTTGTATCTAGGGGTTCTATTCTTGAGGATGATTCTATAGGAAAACTAGAGCTTGTGTCCGAAAAAGGCAACTTAGCTTCTTCAATTTCTTAATTCAGATTAATAGGCTCCCATGGAAGAAATCTCCCATATTCATCTCATTGTCACCCTCTTCAATGCATGCAATTGAATTGGTGACTTGTTAATCAAGCCATAGTTTTTTGGTTTTGAACTAGCAAACTAATCTGAAAATAAAGGACTCATAAAGGTTCCTAGTTTGACACCATCCTGACAATAGTGCCAAAAATGTATGGTTCCATAATAGATCAAGATAACCACACCATTATTCCTCTCTCAAGGGTACTATGTCCATTTTTGAGAACTATTTATTCCATTATGAAAAATACACTTGAATTGTCGACCCAGGGATGTAGGACTTGAAATGGGTCAACATAATATGTGCACTAAGTTCCTTAAAGAGTCTCAAAACCTATGCTACAAGAAAGTAAAATGCATGAAAGGAATCTATACTACTGATACAGAATAGTAAACACACTTAGACTAACAAAAAATAATTGTGAAAACTTTGGAAAAGCATTTCTAAACTAGTTAACAATTCAAACATCCACTATGATCATTTTCCACAAGTGCTACAAGAACTTTCACAATAACTATGCTATAGGACCAATACAATAAATCTATATTAAAATAGGAAATTGCAAGCAATGAATCTACTCTACCTAAATCTATTCCACCTCCCAAGTGAGCCCCCTTGGTTGGCTTCAACTAACTAAGAACACAATAGTTATTCCAAAATGACTTTCTCATTAGAATTCTTCTTTGATTACATGACTATTAGAATTCTTCTTTGATTACATGACTAAATAATTCATGAAGAACAGGAAAGAACAACTTTTGAATCTTAAACGAGTAATTTTCTATTAAGTTTTACTATCCCCTTCAAGACGATCCCCCCTTCCTTATATATAGGGGACTCGATACTTATTACAAACATATCATAAAAGATAGAAATAAATATTGCCAAAAAAGGAGGAATGCCAATCATAACATAAAACATTGATTAAGTAATAAAATAAGAGTTTGTAGGAAATATAGTAAGTCAAGTCTTCCTAATTTTTCTAGAAAAATTACTCTCCTTATAGACGTGGCTTATCATTCGGAACTAATTTGTGCTTCTTTTGCCATGAACAATCTTCATTACTTCCTCCTTTAATATGGTGATCACCACCCTTTGCGCCACTTCCCTAAAAATTAGAAACATTTGAAACATATACACAACAACATTTCTACTCTTACTCAAATATTATAACATAGCTTAAAATATTTATATGAAATATTGCACATTATGTATAATATTAAGCAAGGTATGTCATATCCACTATCCATAAGTTTAATAGGTTCTAGCCATACCCAGCATAAATTCACAAGATATTTAAAACAAATATGATGGGAATGTTTTTTCCACAAGGATCAAAGAGAAAGTTAAAACTATATAAAAATATATATCAAATTTGAGACATTAATATGCCTCATCACATAGTAGAGTAGGAGTTTTCATCTTTCCAAGAAGTCCACGTGCACAACTTTCTGGAGCTTTCCTGAGCTTTCTAGGGCTCCTCTAATTGTAGATCTTATGATGTTGTAGGTAGGAAAATGTGTCATTTTTTTTTGGTTATCTCATATGATTATCAGTTTGACTGGAAATGTCGATCCTTATTTGGCATTATCATTCATGCGAGTATTATATGTGAGTTATACACAATAATGAATTGGTGTAATGCTAATCAATTTGCTTTAGCAATTGCTATTGTTAATTAATCAATGTTAAGATATAAGGGTGAATGGTTGTGACCATTCACCCACCTACCCTATCATAGATTATTTATACCAAATGAATTCATTCTTGTAAGTATCAAAATCAATAAATACAAAGCAAGATCTAGAGAACAATTTTGTGATTGAAACATTTCTTATGATAAACCCATTGCCAAAAGTGGCAGACTAATGATAAACATGGTATTAGTAGCTAAGATATAATTTGGAAAAAAAAAGCATTATTTAAAATTGTCACAATTCAAGGTTTTTACTTGAAAATCTTATGATTACATAAGCAATTTAGCTCTAACTAGAATAAGCTTTAATTGACCTACATAATTTTGTGCACCATAGTGACTGAATAGCTAGATTGAGCCAAAAAAGTTTGAAACAAAACCAACCCCATACCTTACAACTACCATTGCAACCCATGGAATAACACTAAACCACACAACTTGCTTCAAATTTATATTAAATATCTATATGCAAAGATGAAAGTAACTTTATCATATCTGTACTTGAATTTAAATGTAGTGAAAATTTCAATATGAATGAACTAAAATTGTATTCATGACTCAATTCCATCATGAATAAGATTTTTTATTTATTTTGATATTGTAGAAGCAAGTAAAATTATCATATTATCCAGATGAAATCTAGCCATTGAGAGGCCTACTATTATATCCCATTCTATACTAGGAAACCACCTTGAATAAAAAGAAAAAATTTAACATATTGAAGTTATCTTGCATATCTACAGTTAAATAGTGAGAACAAAGGTAGTACACTTTGACTAAATACCATGGGTAAAAGTGCTTTAATACTATATGATGAAGACACCATTAAAATGCTAAAGAAAAGGAATTGAATTAATTTAGTAAAGTGATTTTTTTGAAGTCTTACCTTGAAATTGTGGTGTTCATAAAGGGCAAGGCCACACCTTCAAAAACACCAAAAAGTGCCAAACAAATTTTGAACAAAACAAAAATTATATGATGCATTTATTGCAATCCTTGTATATTTTTTAATTCATTACCTCTACTTTATGAGTAGTACCTATGAAAAATTATTTTATATACTCCATGACATTAGAGTTCAACACTTAATAACTTAATTATAAAAACATACAAGTCATACAAATTTTTATGAATAAATCAATATCTCCTATGTGACATTGATCATAGCTCGACATACATTTTATTGATCATGTCATTGATCATCCTCTTCATCCATGTCATCATGGGGACTATCATCATCATCACCATCATAGTACTTGTCCCCCTCATCACCTTCATTGTTTTCATCATCATCATGACCAACAATACCACATCTTCATCATCATCTTTGTCACCATTATAATGACTATCATCATCATGACCATAATCTCCTTGGTCATCACCATCTTCATCAGCATGATCATGATCATGATCATCATCACCATCATCATCAGCATCATCACTATCATCATCAACATCACCAAAATCATCACCATCATCTTCTTCTTCTTCATTGTGTAATAGTCATTCATGATCACCATTTACTTCATCTTCCAATTCTTCAGTATCTTGTTTTTCAAAAACATTATACTTTACTAGCCTTTCTCTTATATAATGTTTAATGACAAATTACCAACCTACTTTATGTGGAATTCTAAAGTAAAACACTTGCTCACATTGGCTTAGAAGAACATAGGGCTTATCTCCAACTAGCTCAAATGACCATTTAATTGTAGCATGTACCATTTGACAACAAATTTTAGATTGTTGAGGATGTATATAATTTCTAGATGAAATATTAGTAACCTTGAAGACTACACTTATCTCAAAATTACATGTTTTCTTCATTTCATCTAATGTTTAATTTAAACATAACCATAAATTCCACATAAAAACATTAGACAAAATGAAGAAAATATGTTTCCTCAACTTGATGTATGAAGTAGTGTTCTTTAGCATTGAAAAAAGATGAAGGTAGACAATTTTTTATTTCACATATAAGTTGGGGAATTTTCATCTTCCAATATATATATATATATATATATATATATATATATATATATATATATATATATATATATATATATATATATATATATATATTTATCAATTTCTTTAGATGATAACCACCTAAAAGAGATTCAACACGCAAGAACATAAAACTAAGATTTTTGATAAGAATATAAATTAGATTACATAAAAAGTATAGTAAGTTGTAAATATAATATATGCACAACAAATCTAACAAATAATAGTTCTAACCTCATTTATTTTTCAAGATTATATATAACTTGTTTAACAAGTTGTTGTCAAATAGGTGTGGGAGGGATAGAGGTAGGACATATTACAATAATTAGAAAACTATCTTTTCAATATATTATAAAATAATGCAAAATAAAGTACATGTAATTTTACAATGATATTATAAATAGACAACATGACTTACCTTGACAAAGGTATGCCAATCATGTGTTTTTAACCCTGGCCCAAAATCACCTTTCTTTGATACAAGATTTCTTATATTTGCAGTAAATCCTATGGAAATTTGTATTAGGAATTCTTTTAATGCATTACTTTTTTGTTCCATTAATATCTAAGAAAGGGCACTAATATTTGTGTAGTCTCCATTTATATTTGATTGAATAAAAAATTTTAGTGTATGATTGGATTGACAAATGTCATACAAATTTTGGCAAATTTTCTTTGTCACACCTTCCATCCAATATATTTCATAGTGTCTTTATTACATTCTTTCCAATATGCATAGCATTAAAAAAATGCATGATTGAGAGATTCTTGTAGTATGGAAACCTATGTACTAAATTGAGTAGGATAACTCTTTATTCCTCTAGGAAGTTGATCATTGATGCCTTGATGATCTTCATGAGCATCAGTTACATCATTACTAAAAACAACAAATATCAAAATATAAAATTCAAATAAAAATAATTAGATGGAGTGACATTACCTTGATGATTTAGTCTATTGTATTCCAACTTCCATAGACGAGGTGTCATTCTTCATAGCCTTGATGTTGTCTCTTCTTTCCCATTAAAAATATTTTTTCAGTAATTTGATACTTATGATTATTGTGGAGGAAGTACCCAAACTCATCGAACACCTTCTTTCCTAAACTTCTTGAATGACAAGCTTTCATCTTTGGACCACAAATTGAACTTGCAAAATTTCCCTTTGTTTGATGACCTAAGAGATCATATAAAATTATCATGCACAACTTAAACATACAACAATAATGTGTAAGCACTATAACTAACTAAAAATATGTGATCTTAACAATATAACATACCACAAAAATGAGTTAGCATAGGGCCGCCATGTATTTTTCATACAAGCATTCCATAGAATTGAAATTGTCTATGTCCTATTGATTTAGAGATGTCATATATAGTGACCCCATTCCATAATTTTAACAACTCATCAATAAGGGGCTCAATATACATGTTTATATCTTTAACTTGGTACTTACCTAGTTGAATGAATAGAAACATTACATAATTATTATGACCATTTTGATGCAATGTTTATAAATTAATTTAGATAACTATTAAATGAAAAAAATACCTGGTACAATCATTGACAACATTATGTGCTCCCTTTTTATGGACATTCAAGGAGGACTATTATTGTTAATAACAAAAATAGGCCATACTAAGTAAACATATCTCATATCTCCAAATAGATTGACACCTTCTAGTACTAATGAACGCTTTAGATTATGAGGTTTTTCTTTGAATTTTGGCCACCTATCTTCTATGTCCTTAAATGTAGAACCATCCATAGGCATTCACATAATGCCATCTTGACATCTATTGCATGCATGGTAATCCATAAATTGTGCCAAACTAGTGCACCTCACTAATCATTCAAGACATGGAATACTGAGAATGTAGCAAAGAACCTTGCAAAGCACCTTTTTTGTTATTTGATCTAATTGATATTTACTAATATTACAATTAGGGAATTCTATTGGAAATTTATGTTGATTATGATATAGAATGTGATCATTGGGATATGCATGCATTGTCTGATACTTCATTCCAATTTGATTCATAATAGTAGATAATTCTTGGTATGAACAAGGAAGAATTCTTGATCTCAGATTGGTTTTGACAGTTGAGTGTCAACACACTTAAGACATTTACTTAGTTCATGCCAAACTAGTAATAAATTTTGAGTACAACATGTAAATATAAGACCATGCCAAGTTGCAATGAGTGTTGAGTCACTCAAGTGCCAAGCAGATAGACCATACCGAGTAATTCAAGTGCCAAGTGAATAGTAGATGCCAAGATGTTTAGGTGCTGAGTTAGAAGCATAATTATAGTGTATGTCGAGCATTAGTAACTACATATGTTGAATAACATAGATTGGACATGTTTGTTTGTTATGGCACAAACAACTATGTAAACCATTTTTTTGCTGACCTAAGGATAGTTTTTGATCTTTTATAGATATGGACAAATCTAGATGCATATTCTCTATGCAATTACATGCAACCAATCAAAAATAGGAAGGTTTAAGTGTCAAAATGGATAAATCCCAACCATAGATTCATACCTAATCCTAACCCACCTCATTCTTCTTAAGGAGGATGAAGCCCTAAATTTTCAAGAGAGTTGAGAGCATTAAAAAGGGGTGAATGATCAAATTGGAAGAGTGAACATGATAGTTTTGTAGAGCATTCAAGGTAACTTAGCAATAAGAGTGAATTGTAGGATTAGTTAAGTGAAGAACAAAGGATAGAGGATACAACATTGACACATCATATTGTGAAGGATTAATCAGAGACTAGATAGAGGTGATCTGTTGTTAGGCAAGCAAGTGCCAACCACAAGATCTATTCTGAGACATTTTGATAGGTGATTTCAGTTAAATCTCCTAGGTAGAATAGTCCTAATAGGCTTTACCAAATCCTTTAATAGGGTGGCATTCCAAGTGAATGATCTAAATTCCTTTAACCAAGCACACTTCTAATATGGTGTTGAAATCCTCTAATAAGGTGGGACTTAATAGTCTTTGTAAGCCTTTGATAGGGTAGGCCTTTCACAAGGAAGATCATGATTCATGGTCAAACTATTGTAACTTTAATTAGCTACACTTTATTGCTGTAGTAGAAAAGATTTGTGAGTGTCATCACCACCCCAGTTTTACCTTCTCATTAGAGGGTTTCTGGGTAATCATAGTTGGTGTCAAGTGTGTGTTTGATTACTTACATATTTTAGATGCATTTACTTTACATGTTATTTCAATATGTTAATGCATGTGATGTATGAATGGTGAAAGTTTTATGGATTGAAGTTTAAACTCCTGATTCACACCCCCCACACCCCCAAAAGTTTACCTTTCTCACTTGTAATTCCAACAATCGGTATCAGAGCCAAGTTCTTTGAAGGAGAAGCTTTGCAAATTAGGGGAAAGATCCTAAACTAGAAGTCTAAAAATTGGGAAAGACCACTGAGAACCAAGAGATTGAAATACATCTTATACTAGACATCAACTGAATGAAGCCAGAGATGCTTTAAAGAGATCCTTGAAGAGAAGGAAAGAGATTGCTATAGCAAAAAATGATTTATAGATGGTAACTCTAGTGAATTTGATGTAGCAGTTGCAAATGTAACGGAGAAGAGTAGAATCCAAGCTGAAAAAATAAGAAATCTAAAGTTAGAGAAAGAATCACAAGCTATACTACTATGTGAGGTGACTGAACAAAAGAAGAAAGCCATGGAAGACAAAGCCATGATTGAAGAAGACAAAAGAATTTTGGCAAACATATTAGAGAAGTAAACAGAGCTAACTAGGATCTCAAATATGCATTTAGATACCTTGAGCGAAATGTTGAATGCTCATCATGAGTTGAATGTCAAGGGCATTAAAATAACTACATTGAAGTTCTAGAATGACCTAAAAAGAGAAAAGGAATTTGCTAAAAGTTTCAACAAGCCAAATGAAGCTATCAAATACTTTGAGCAATTACTGAGATCTCCTATATCTAATAGAGATACATTGGGATTGGGCTACATAAGTACTAAAGAAGGATAATCATCCAAAGTTTATGAAGAAAGGAACAACAGAGGTAAGAATTCCAAACCTACTTGTCACTTTTGTGGAAAGAAAGCACATACTACTAATGTGTGAAGGAGCAACAATACAAATCAAAATGTCAACCCTAAAAACATGGTTTACTATCACAAGTGCAATAAACAAGGTCATCAGACACATGAATGTAGAACCAAAACCATGCATGCACCAAAATTTGAAGGATATTGCTACAACTATCAAAAGTATAGACATAGAGCCTTTGAATGTAGATCCAAGTCCATGTGGCCATCAAACAAGCTAGCAAAGGTAAGAATCCATGAAAACTCTTATAATTAGGATTACAATACAAGATATAGCTGCCATTGTTGTCAAGAGAATGAACATATTCCTAAGAATTGTATTAGGACTCACTTCAGTGGCAACTACAAAAGGTGGTTGAGTCAAACCACATGCTTTAGCTATTTGAAGATTGGTCATATTAGCAAGCATTATTCAACTAGTTTAAAGGCACCAAATTGTGAATTTGATAAAGCCAAAGGCAAGGTAGATGTTGAACACATCAGGAATGAGATGAATAAGACATGGAAGAAGAAAGATGGTTGTAGTACATAAAATGGAGAAGGGATCACTTCACCCAATGGGTCAATTAATCACACCTTATCAAACTAAGAAAACAAGAGGTATGTGGGATTGGTACTAAAACTATTATATCATACATTAGTTCCAAAAGAAGTTAGTACTAAAAGGACTACATTAGCATTAATGAAGAGGCATGATGTTGTTGAAAATTCAAGATTAAATTCTTAAGTTTTCATGTTGTTTCCAAGTATGAAAAGTTTTCAATGGATGTCAAGTGGAATACTAGTTAGTGCTAAGCTACCAAGCTAGCTAGTTGATGCCAAACTTGTAGTAGTTGTTGAGTGATGGTAATATCAATGGATGCCGAGTGAATCTAAAATCAAGTTAATGCCAAGTTTACAGTTGTACAACCATTAAGCATTAATTGCAAGGGTTTTTGAAGGGTATATAGTCATTTTCACTCATTTCTCATAATTTTGAATTTGAGCAAGAGAAAATAGAGTAGAAGGTGATTCAGAAATTTGTTCAAAGTGATTGCAAAAGATTACAATGACAATTTCACTCCAATTATTTGGATTTTTTAAAGGTATTTATCATAAGCTAAGCTACACAATTTGTATTTATAAAAACCCTATTTTGTCAAAATGGCATCTAGCTCAAGAAATGTAGAAGGGAAAGAGGTCTTGATGTCCAATTAGTTAGTAGCAAGGTAAAATAGCCATATTTCAAAGCAATTCTAGATGTTGCTTACAAACAAGATCCTTCAAGTGCATTGTCCATAATTCCCCCAAAATTCATTATGGTTCAAGATGTCAAAAGATGTTACAACTATAAGATAGGAGGAATAGGTGACATGGAAATAAGGGAAGCCCATGATAGATTATGTGAAAATGACATGTTGAAAGAAGAATTCAAAATTGTTGAAAGGAAGGGTTTGATGTGTGCCCTAGAATTTCCTACCATTTTCAAGATAGAATGGATAAGAATAGTATTGATTTGAATACACGATTGATCCCTATGGCTAGAAAGTTGATCAATAAAGATATCAAAGAGAATAGTCCATAGGGTGACTGGTTTCCCAACCCTAGATCAGCCAAAGATTATGCAAAGTGATTCCAAAGAAGTGATAGAGAAGAATGCAAGGGAAAAGTAGAACAAACAAGGAATGAAAATTGACATTATCACTGATCTACTATTGAACTTTTCTATTAGGGTAATTTCTCACAAGTTTTATCAATCCAGTAGATTAAATATTGTACCCTATATTGCAGTAGATGTTGGATATAAAATTGTGAAGAAAGATCATACTTATGATCTAGCTGAGCTTCAATTACAATAATTGATGGGAAGCCTTAGAGCAGTAAGGAAGACAAAGAGTGCATAGTGCAAATTTGAATCAATTATAGTTTGCATATTTTTCTATGTACATAATGCATTCCCATATTTTTTTGCTATAGGATGGAAGATAAATAGGCTAGTTGCTGTTCAGATAAATGAGTACATTGAGTAGATGGGAGAAAATTCTAAAACTATCATGACAAGTTACTTTGAAGAATTTAAGAAGTCTATGAAGCAAAGGATGAGGATAACTATTTCTTTGGTTGAAAAATACTACAATGATATATGTTTTCTTATGGATATTGATTACACATATGTACATGCTGCCACACCTAGGGTAAGATGGCTTAGACCCTTAGGTTATGAGATCAATGTTGATGAAGCCTCAATAGCTGTCACTACATTTCTAGTAGAGGAAGTGGACAAAACAACAAAAATATTTGGAAACTATGATGTAGTGAAATCAAAGGTGGAAATGGGATTGAAGATAGCCTCTACACTAAAGAAGAATGACAAACTAGTAAATAAACTTAAGGCTAAATTTGGTGAAGGTGTTGAAGAGGAAGAAGAGGAAGGAGATGAAGAGAATGAAGAGGAAGAACAAGATCAAACCCAAGAAATTCTTACATTGACCCAAGACATGGGTGAGGATAGAGAAGAAGAGGAAATAGAGGGTGCCAAGGAAGAGGAAGCTGAGGAAGCACCAATACATGCTGAGCCAAAGAAGAGAAAGACCAAGACACAGCCTATGGCTAAAGCAAAGAAAGTTGCTAAACCAAGCCCAACAAAGCCAACAACAGCTACCAACAGAGCTAGCACATGAGCTACACACAAAAGGCCAAAGGAGAAAACCAAGTAGATAGAACAAGGAGGACAAGTGGAAAAGAAACAAAGAAGGGAATATATTGCACAACTTGACTTAGATGATATAAGCCAATTCAAAGTGTTAAGTCATACACCACTTTTTGATCTTCAAAATTTGTGTGAAAATTTCATAAATAATGTAGATCTATCTGGCCTTAAAAATGTAAATTCTGATTATTTGGGAAAAGAGGAGAAAAAGTTAGTAGAAGAAGCCCTATATGCAATGATTTCCAAATTTAAGACTATGCCATTAGAATTTTCTAACTCAGTACCCAAGCCATTATATGATTTAGTTGAGAAAAAATGGCATTATTGTTTAAATTTGGAAAACAATATAAGGGAACCTATTTTGGACCAAGTAATGCAAAAACTAACAAAAGGATAGATTGCTAAGGCAAACAAGAAATATGGAGGAAGGTTCACACCAAAGTATAGAGCCTTCAACATTCTCTAAAATGACATTGAAGATGTTGTTAATAAATCTACACAAATGTGAAAATTAATCTATGGATTAACTATTGTTAAGAAAGGAGAGAAGGAAACCTTTGAGGGTAAAAATGATGATAAAGAAGAGGATGACAAAGATGACAACAAGAAAGAAAAAAATATAGTTAAGGAGGAGACTAAAGATGGATACTGACACAACAATAGTTGAATAGTAGCATAAGGAATAGAAAATGCAAGACACACAAATTCTGAGTGCTAGTTCTCCTCATGACACAAGTTTACTTGTAGAAACTATCATTGTCAAGGATGTCTCTAATGCATCAGCTTAGAACATCAACCCATTGACTGTAGAAGATTTGAAGAAGATTCTAAATCAATCTAGACTACAAGCACAATTATGTACAAATCCTATTTTGATCAATGTAGAAGAACTTCAAAAGGTAGTAACTGAAGTTACAAGGGATAAGGTGAATACACAAGAACCACCTTCTATCATCCCTTCAGTTATTGGTGATCAAAATTTGATTCAAAAAACTATAGAAACATCTATTAAGGTTGACATAAGTGTTAAAGTAGACATATTTGAGCAAAGGCAAACTACCAAAGAAGAAAAAGAGACAACAATAGAGAAAATAGGACTGATAGATTCATCTATACGTGAATGCAAACACAAGGTGCAAGTCAAGTCATTATCATAGATCAAGATAACTCTAAAGAAGGTGAACAAATAGTGAAGGTAAAGGATCAAGAGGCCATCCAAGCATTGGTAACTTTACCAACATCTGGCTCTTCACCTACAAAACTTCTTCACAAGTTGAGCATGAAAGTTATACCCCTACAAATCTTAGTACCATGCTCAAGCTCTTCTAAGTTTGAAAAGGTAACTCATTATGGTGTTATCACTTTAGATGAAGAGATAATAATCCCTAAGTTTGATTATGACACAATGAAAATAGATCAAATAAGAATTTTACAACAAGATTTAGAGAAGAAGAAGCATCAATAAATGCTTAGAAAGGAATACAAGAAAAGCATGCACTGCAAGAAATTAAAGACATTTTTTTTGATACATTCAGCTTGCCTACTCTCAAAGAAACCAAGCTACTGCTAGAACAACTATTAGATATTGTGGAAAAGGTTAGTAATGAAGACCTAGATACAAATGTTAAGCTTTTAGAATGTTTTGGAAGAAAGTTTCAAGGGAAAGTAAAGGAAAAGATATTTGGTGACATAGCATTAACTCAAGTTGCATTGGAAACCAAGGTTGAGGATGTGAAGAAGGTAATTGAGAATATCTTCTCATTGTACACCAACTTGTGTGATCCCACACTCTTCACCCAAGAGACTAGACATAGAATTCTAAGCATAGAGATGAATCTAAACATATTAGGTACATAGCTACCTCAGAACCTAGCTTAGAGTGAGAAGCATTTCCATACATTGCTTCAATCATAGAGTCAATTAGATGTGCTAAATGTAGAAGAGGCTAACATAAGAGACAAATTGATAAATATTCAGGCCTCTCTCACCCCACACATGGAAATTCTCCATAAATAATTAGGCTATGCAAAAACTTTTTTAAAGAAAGACCCCAATCTTTCTACAGTAGATGGCCTAATACACCTTGCAGCCAAACTCACTATCCAAGTCAAGTCATTGGATGTTGCATGTGAAAATTGGGATGTAGCTCTTAGAATAATAATGGAATTCCATAAATCCTTTTTGGACAAATTTACTATAAGTTTATAGCCCATTTGACATAGGTGTCAAAAAGGGGGAGTAAGTAAGCAAGAAGCAAGGGGGAGTAAGTAAGAAAGTGGGAGAATAATGAAAGAGGGAGAAATACAAATGAAAATATGGGGAACAAAGAAAGAGGATAAAGAAAAGGAGGAAGCATGAACAAAGGGGGAGTTATCAATTTTGACCCAATGATATACATTTTTGAGAAATATTATGCAGAAATAGAAACAGAGTAGAATAGATATTAGCTAAGGCAGAGCACAAAGAGCATAAGTGCATTGAAGTCAAAGAGTATCAGTCAGTAGAGACAAATCTACTTAGAATGGAGAACAAATTTTGGATACATAACATACATATTAACTCAGGGGGAGTTATACATTTTGACATACATAGGTTATTGCAAAATTTTGAAAATTTTAAAGTTTTGTGTATAAGCTAAGTCATGGATATGTTATACTCATGAAGATCATATTGATTATGTATATTCAAGTGTTTTTGACACTCATGTCAAAGGGGGAGATTATTGGTCTTAGCTTGGTTTTGAAAATTGGGTGTCAACACACTTAAGACATTTACTTAGTTCATGTCGAACTAGTAATACATGCCAAGTACAATATGTAAATATAAGACCATGTCAAGTTGCAATGAGTGTTGAGTCACTCAAGTGTCGAGTAGATAGACCATGCGGAATAATTCAAGTGCCAAGTGAATAGTAGATGCTGAGTAGTTTAGATGCCAAGTCAGAAGTAGAATTACAATGTATGCCAAGCATTAATAACTATATATGTCAAGTAACACAGATTGGACATATTTTTTGTTGTGGCACAAAGAACTATGTAAACTATTTTCTAGCCAACCTAAGTATAGTTTTCAATCTTTTAGAGATATGGACGAATCTACATGCAGATTCCCTATGCAATTACATATAGCCAATCAAAAAATGGGAAGGTTTAAGCAAAAAAATGGATGAATCTCAGTCATAGATAGATACCTAACCCTAATCCACCTCAATATTCTTAAGGAGGATGAAGCCCTAAATTTTCAATAGAGTTGAGAGCATTGAAAAGGGGCGAATTATTGAATTGGAGGAGAAAACAAGATAATTTTTAGAGCATTCAAGGTGCTTAGCAATAAGAGTGAATTGCAGAATTAGTTAAGTGAAGAACAAAGGATAGAGGAAACAACATTGACACATTAGATTTTGAAAGATTAATCAAGGACTAGATAGAGGTGATATGTTATTAGGAAACCACATGCCAACTGGAAGATCTATGTTGAGACATTTTGACAGGTGATTTCAATTAAATCTCCTAGGCAGAGTAGTCCTAATAGGCTTTACCAAATCCTTTAATAAGGTGGCATTCCAAGTGAATGGCCTAAAGTCCTTTAACTAGACACACTTCTAATAGGGTGTTGAAATCCTCTAACAAGGTGGGACTTAATAGTCTTTGTAAGCTTTGATAGGGTAGGCCTTTCATAGGGAAGATCATGATTCATGGTCAAATTATTGTAACCTTAATTAGCTACACTTTATTGCTATAGTAGTGAAGATTTGTGGGTGTCATCCCCACCCCAGTTTCACCTTCTTATTGGAGGGTTTTTGGGTAATCATATCAAGTGTGTGTTTGATTACTTACATGTTTTAGATGCATTTACTTTACATGTTATTTTAGTATGTTATTACATGTGATGTATGAATGGTGAAAGTTTTATGGATTGAAGTTTAAACTCCTGATTCACAAACACCCCCCCACCAAGTTTACCTTTCTCACTTGTAATTCCAATAAGAATGTTTGATGGTGGTAACAAAAATTCACCTATCAACCTACAACAACAAATATGATTTGTTGGTATAGTGTATAGTAATGGTATGCTAACATTGAAGATGACAAAAATGGCATACCTTAGCATACGTGATATTGCTACATTGGATAAACTATTCATATCCTTCAAGTTCACCAACAAAATTATAGCAAAGAGAAGAGTTTGTCATGTCCCCTTTTCAAATAATTTAAAAATAATAATCTTTGCTAAGGTAGGCAGGCCCAAAAAAATGAAATTTCAGAAAAAAGGGGCTAATATTTGGAAACCAATGGACCAATAAATGAAAATTATTATTAAAATATGTTTTATTAACCCCTCTTGGACCTGAGTTATGGTTATGCCTTCTTTTAAGTGATTTGGAGGCATTTTGGGCTCATTCCATAACTTGATTTATGCTCATTGCTTTGTTGTTCTTCAGAGGCTGCCAAACTTGTAGAAAAGGAGACCCAAGGATGGGAGTTTGTAGGTTTCTAGGAAGGCTAAGGATGGTATTTTAAAGCCTTTCCATGTGCAAGATCATGCAAAGTTTTCCCTTGTGCTGAAGAGTGCAAATTTGTGAGTTTTCGAGTGTATTTTTTGTAAGAGTTTGGTGTTTTCGGTTGAGTATTTCATATCAGTTTGGGTTGCTGCTATATTTCAGACATTAAGATGTTAAAATAGAGCTGAATACAAGTATTTGTTTGTGGTTATACTTCTATGATATATCATTAGTGTTTTTGTGGTGTTTTTGGGCTATTTTGTTTTATTTTCAAGAGCCCGATGAGCATTATTTTTGTACTCCATTTGGGAGCTGTTGTGTAAATGCTACACAAATATAGAAATATCATTTTTTAAGCCATTATGCTGGTGAAATTTTTGTAAAAACACCCACTTTCAGATTTATTAATAATATGTGAAGCTGTGAAGTTTTTGGGACTATTTTGGGCATACCCGATTTGGGTTTTATTGAAAAATTGGTGGATCTTTGAAATATTGGTTGTTTGACTTTAAAAAATTAATTAGAGGCTTTAAATATCATATAAAATTAGAAAGGGGACATTATATTGGTATCAGAGCTATGATCTTGCTAGCTTGAGGGTTTGTAGAAGTTTGCATGCAACTAAGTGAAAGATAAAAGAGATATTTGCAGCGAGAAAAGAATAAAGAAATTTTGATCAAACCTCTAGTTTAAAGTAAAAGTAAAAAATCCAAGGAAGGAAAAAGTATGACTAATCTAGATGAGATGGAAAAGAAATTCTTCCAAGACATCCAAAATACTTAGAAACAAAGAATGGATAGTTTGGCAGAAACTAGAGAGGTTTTGTGAATATTGACAGAAAAACTGCAAGGAGTTGCATCTATTAATGAGAAAGGGAGCACTTCAGAGGAGCCAAAAAATTTGAAACCCACACCCTCTAAATCAATAAAAACTATTTTCTTGCCTGCAGATGAGCCACCAGTGCCAAATCTAGCCCTTAATCTCGTGGAAGAGGTTACAGGTAACTTGATTGCATTAAGAGCTACTTACAATGGCTTAGATGATGACTTTCTCAGTTCGGTTCCTTTTAGAGAATATGTGGATATGATGAACACTTTGATGCCCAAGAAAGAGTATAGGATGGATCATGACATAAGTGGAAGAGAGCTCAAAAATAAAATAAGCAACTTTATAGCACCTACTTTTGATGGAACAAATAAAATTTTGGCTAGAGCATGGCTAGAAAAATTACAAACCTTCTTCACACTTAACCCCATGAAGGAGAGTGATGCTGTTCAATTTGCAAGTCTACACTTGGAAGATGTAGCCTATGATTGGTGGTATCATGGAATGACTACTCAAGGTCATGATCAAGTAACTACATTTGATTATTTTAGTCAAAGAGTGATAGATAGATTTGACCTCAAGGATGATGAAGAGTATTTTAAAGAATTGTCAAAGTTGAAGCAAACCAAATCAGTTAATGAGTATATAGAAGAGTTTCAAAAAGTGTCTTTTATGGTACCTGATATGAATGAAAAGAGGATTGTTTATCTTTTTCTTGATGGTTTGGAAGATTCTATTAAGGGTTTGGTTAAGGCTTTCTCACCCTCAACCTTATAGGAAGCTATCAAAAGAAGCTTGCAACTTGAAACTTGCGTACCTATGAAACTAGTCACTAATCAAAAACCCCCAAATCTTTGGCAACATAAGGGGAATTTTTAGAAAAAGAATTTTCCAAAACTACCACCAAAAGATGTGATAAATGTGGCAAAAAAGAAGGTAGATGAAGAAACTAGGAGTGAATTACGAAGGAAAAAGCTTTGTTTCACTTGTAGAGAACCATGGGTTCTAGGACATAGATGTTTGGGGAAAGGTCAAGTGCACTATGTTGAAGTTGCTTCAGAATCTGATTCAAATGAGCATGAGGAATTTCATGACACTAAGGAGGAGGACGAAGGAGAGAAAGAAAAAAAAATCAGCAAGGATGGCACTTTAGGAGCATTATCAAGAGTCCCAAGATACCATCCCTTTCAAATTTGAGGGGTACTAGCAAGGCAAAGGTTGATATTTCTTCTTGATAGTGGGGCAACTCACAATTTTATTGATGAGGGATTTGTCATAAAAAGAGGGCTTAAAGAAGAAGATTTTGAGGGATTCAATGTTACTATAGTTGATGGATTCACTATACCTTGTACACGGGTGGTGAAACAACTCAAGATGACCTTAGGAGATTATGAGTTATGTGATGATCTCTATATTGTTGGCATTGGGGAGACAGATCTTGTATTGGGTGTTCAATGGTTGCACTATATTGCACTATATTGGAGGCTATTACATGAACCATCAAACTATGGAGTTTAAATTTCATTCCAATGGGAAAGACGTCTTATTGAGAGGCTTATCGAATGGAGCACCTAAGGTGGTCTCTGCAAAGAGGATGGAGAGGACTTTTTGAAGAGGACAAGTAGCATGGGCAGTAGGAGTCATAATCCATACAACAAGCTCTCTAAAGAATCAAGGTAATTTCCATTTTGAAATTCAAAATATTCTTGATAAGCATAGTGTAGTTTTCAATGACTTGCCTCCAGGATTACCACCAGATAGAGGTTTTGAGCATGTTATAGAGTTAGAATAGGGTGCCAAACTAGTTATAACAACCCCATACCACCATCCAAGAGGCTATAAGGAAGAAATTGAAAAAACTATCACGAAACTCCTAGACATGGGATTCATAAGGCCTAGCTCTAGTCCATTTGCATCATCTGTGGTACTTGTCAAGAAAAAGGTGGTGCAGGTGCATCTCATTACTAAATCATTTCAAAGGTCCAAGATTCTCCATATATTTTAAATGGTCAATTTTAATAATTTAGGATTATGTCTTAGTGGATAGAATTAGGTGTTTTATTAAATAAATGTTATAGTTTTAGTCGGATATGTTAGAGAGTTAGAGGAAAGGGTTAATGATGTTAGTGTCGATTTTAGAAAGGATAAAATTAGTAATAGAAATGCCATGTGGTCAATAATTAAAGAGAATCCCATCGAATACTGGTGACAAATAATAGGCAGTTACAAGAATACCCATGATTGCTGCATGGTATTGATGGTAAAACATCTTTTAGATTCCTATTCTTAGCAGTTACAAGAATACCCATGATTGTTGCATGGTATTGATGGTAAAGAATCTTTCATATTCCTATTCTTAGTAGTTACAAGAATATCCATGATTGCTACATGGTATTGATGGTAAAGCATCTTTCAAATTCCTATTCTTAGCAGTTACAAGAATATCCATGATTGCTACATGGTATTGATGGTAAAGCATCTTTCAAATTCCTATTCTTAGATGGAAAAGAAAATGTTTTTATTACTACTGGACAACAAGGCCAGTCAAAC
Source organism: Cupressus sempervirens (assembly GCA_028749045.1). Taxonomy (NCBI): domain Eukaryota; kingdom Viridiplantae; phylum Streptophyta; class Pinopsida; order Cupressales; family Cupressaceae; genus Cupressus; species Cupressus sempervirens. Next base: position 356,357,345 of record CM053793.1, on the reverse strand, counting down.
TTTGGTTATTAAAAAGCCAATCTTTTATGTAAAAAAATGATTCAAACTTGGGGAGGAATGGGAAGTTTTATGTCTCTTTTTTTTTCAAGATTATGGTTGTACTGTTATGCTTCATATATTTCTCATGGCAATCAGTTTAGGGAATAACAATTGCAGAAAAATGTACTCTGATGTGGGGTCAATATCTCGAGTTTGAACTGTTGGATTTCTCTCAAATTTTTATATGTTGTTTGAAACCTAGTTATGCCAAATATCAACGGTTGGATTGAGTAAATTGTTTCTGGTTCAAAAGTTATTCATGTCTGAGTGTGGGTCTATCTGAAGGCAGCAAGAAGATATTTTGGGGGATTTTATTTTCAAAGTTTTGTTTATTGAATCTGATTTTAGTGTGTGATCCTGAAGGTTGTAGATGCCCCTTGAAGAAACTCAGTTGAGTGAGTGATCCCTCCTGAGTTTTCCAAGGTGTGGCTCTGCATCATTTTTGGTATCAGAGCCTAGCAAAAGGTTTGGGAAAAAGTAGTTGCGTATATGTTTGTGTGATTGTGAAAGATTGAGAGAAATAGTTTGAGAAGAAGTCCAAGAGACTAGATAAGAAGAAAATAACCTTGTTGAGGAATGATGGGACAAGAAGAAGCAGCTTTATTGTATCTTTTTAGAAGGGATCAGTAGAGAAAGGATTCTAAACAAAAGGAGATAGAGGAAAAGAAGAAAAGAGAGAAAGAAGAAAGGAGAAAACAAAGAGAAGAGCTAAGCAAGATAGAAGACGAGATAAACAATTTGAGAAGGAGACTTGAGGAGAATGACGCTAAGTTGAAAGAGAATAAAGCTAAGTTGAAAGAAGTGCAGCAAGAACAGAAAGTGCAGCAACAAGAAGTGCAGCAAGTATCTCTTGACGAGAGCAGTAACAAGGCAAGCCCTATTAGATTTGAATGCAAACAATCTATGGTTGGAACAGTAATGTGTCCTTTGAAAATAGAGAAGAGTACAATGCTGGAAGGTACTCCTATGAAAAAGATTTTGGAGGTTGAGGATAAGAAGGAAGAAGTGATTCAAAGCACACAGGTAGAGGATGAAGAGTTAGATCAAGAAGAGGAAAACAATCCATTAGAAGGGCATAGACAGCAGGTGAATGTTGGTGTAGAGACTAAGAGTGAACAACAGGAGGTTGTTGTTGAACCTTGTGAGGAAAAGGTTCTTGCAGATGAAGAAGAGTTGGTGATAGGTGTGGTTGCAGACAATATTTTCCCAGATGATGGAGATATTGACACAAATGATCAGAAAGAAAAAGATGTAGTGCAAAGATCAGATGCTGAAGAGAAGACTATTGACGACAAGAATGAAGTATTTGTTGATCATTATGATGCTCTAGAGATATACAAATGAGAAGCAGATGTTGGTATGATAATTTGGTATTTTTATGCAGGTGATACGAGGCTGTTAAATATATTTGTTCCAAGATTCGACATAGGTACCATGGAAGGTATTCATTCTACAGTTTAGAATCAGAATGTTCTGGCAAGCGACATCACTTCCATCATTCTTATGGTGACATTATTGCTTACATACAATTGGAAACTCCAAAAAAAGATTGTAGCAATTCAATGGGACTTGAATTTTTCTGTCCCCGGGAGAATGATGTAGGCACATCTCATTACTAAATCATTTCAAAGGTCCAAGATTCTCCATATATTTTAAATGGTCAATTTTAATAATTTAGGATTATGTCTTAGTGGATAGAATTAGGTGTTTTATTAAATAAATGTTATAGTTTTAGTCGGATATGTTAGAGAGTTAGAGGAAAGGGTTAATGATGTTAGTGTCAGTTTTAGAAATGATAAAATTAGTAATAGAAATGCCATGTGGTCAATAATTAAAGAGAATCCCATCGAATACTAGTGATAGATAATAGGAAGTTACAAGAATACCCATGATTGCTGCATGGTATTGATGGTAAAACATCTTTCAGATTCCTATTCTTAGCAGTTACAAGAATACCCATGACTGTTGCATGGTATTGATGGTAAAACATCTTTCAGATTCCTATTCTTAGCAGTTACAAGAATATCCATGATTACTGCATGATATTGATGGTAAAGTATCTTTCAGATTCCTATTTTTAGCAGTTACAAGAATATCCATGATTGCTACATGGTATTGATGGTAAAGCATCTTTCAGATTCCTATTCTTAGATGGAAAAGAAAATGTTTTTATTACTACTGGATAGCAAGGCCAGTCAGACTTTGGTTATTAAAAAGCCAATCTTTTATGTAAAAAATGATTCAAACTTGGGGAGGAATGGGAAGTTTTATGTCTCCTTTTTTTTTCAAGATTATGGTTCTACTGTTATGCTTCATATATTTCTCATGGCAATCAGTTTAGGGAATAACAATTGTAGAAAAATGTACTCTGATGAAGGGTCAATATCTCAGGTTTGAACCATTGGATTTATCTCAAATTTTTATATGTTGTTTGAAACCTAGTTATGCCAAATATCAATGGTTGGATTGAGTAAATATTTTCTAGTTCAAAAGTTATTCATGTCTGAGTGTGGGTCTATCTGAAGGAAGCAAGAAGATATTTTGGGGGATTTTATTTTCAAAGTTTTGTTTATTGAATCTGATTTTAGTGTGTGATCTTGAAGGTTGTAGATGCCCCTTGAAGCAACTCAGTTGAGTGAGTGATCCCTCCTGAGTTTTCCAAGGTGTGGCTCTACATCAAAAGGATGGTACAATAAGAATGTGTATAGACTATAGGGCTCTAAAAAAGAAGACCATAAAAAATAGGTATCCCATACCATGCATAGATGAACTCATTGATGAGTTACATGGTGTTGTATACTTCTCAAAAATTGACTTAAGATCAGGTACCATCAAATCTGAATGAGGAGCGAAGATGTGAAAAAGACTACTTTCAAATGTCACTATGGGCACTTTGAATTTCTTGTTATGCCTTTTGGCCTCACTAACGCACTTGCAACATTCCAATCTTGTATGAATAAAGTATTTAGCTAGCATCTTCAAAAATTTGTTTTGGTATTTTCTAATGATATCTTGATTTACAGTAAAAATGGGAAGAGCATCTAAAGCACATAGACATTGTTTTGGGAATCTTGGACGAGCAATCCTTCTATGCTAAGCTATCTAAATGTGAGTTTGGTTTGACAGAGATCCTATATTTGGGACATATTATAAGTTCTAAAGGAGTACAGGTTGATCAACAAAAAATCCAGGCAATTTTGGATTGGCCTCCACCCACTAATCTTACACAGTTGAGAGGTTTCTTCAGGTTGTGTAGCTACTATAGGAGATTTGCCAAGGGATTTTCTCAGCTTGCTGCCCCCTTGACTGATTTGAAAAAGAAAGGAGCTTTTGTTTGGATAGAAGAGGAACAAAAAACATTTGATAAGCTTAAGGAGGTAATGAGTTCATGCCCTGTGCTTGCAATTTCAAATTTCTCTTTACCTTTTGTTGTTGAATGTGATGCTTCTGGAGAAGGTATAGGGGCTGTCCTAACTCAAAGGGGACATCCAATAGCATTTGAGAGTAGAAAACTAAATCAATCAGAGAAAGGTTACTCCATCTATGATAAGGAAATGTTTGCAATCATGCATGCACTTCATAAGTTTAGACAATATTTGGTATGCGGGAGATTCATTGTAAAGACAGATCATAATAGCCTCAGGTTCTTCTTGAACCAAAGGGATTTGAATGATCATCAACAAAAATGGTTAAGCAAATTGCAAGCTTATGATTTTTATATTGAATACATGAAAGGAAAGAATAATGTGGTTGCTGATGCTCTCTCAAGAAAGCCCACTCTGTGTTCCTTAACATCTATCTCTACCAATTGGAAAGCCTCCATAATTTTAGAGTATGCTAAAGATTCCTTTGCCACCAATATTTTGGATAAGTTAGTGGATGATAATAGGTACAATGTTGTTGATGAATTGATTTATTACAAGAATAGGATCTTCTTAGTGTCAGGATCAAAAACTAAGGAGAGGATATTGAGGGCCTTTCATGACACACCTTTCGTTGGTCATCAAGGATACTTCAAGACATACAGGAAAATTTGAGAGCGATTTTCATGGAAGGGTATGAAGGAGGATGTCCTTAAACACATTAAGGAATGTATGGTATGCCAACAAAGTAAGAGTGAGTAAAATTTTCCTGCAGGGTTGTTGCAACCACTTCCTATTCCTAAACAAAAATAGGAAAGTATTTCCATAGACTTCATCACTGGGTTGCCCAAGGTTCAAGGTAAGGATTGCATATATGTGGTGGTAGATAGACTAAGTATGCACATTTCTTTCCTATCACATTTGATTTCAAGGCATCACAAGTGGTCGAATTGTTCTTCAAGGAAATTTTTAGATTACATGGCTTGCCTAGAAACATTGTCAGTGACTGGGACAGCAGATTCCTCAACTCTTTTTGGAAGGAGCTCTTTCATTTGGCAGGAACTAAACTCACTCCTTGTACTAGCTATCACCCTCAAATAGATGGACAAATAGATATAGTTAATAAATGGATAGAGGGATATTTGAGGAACTATGTTTCAAATGAACAACATGCTTGGGTGAAATGGTTGCACCTAGGGGAGTATTGTTACAATACATCTCATCACATGTCTATTGGTATGCCTCCTTTTCATGCTCTTTATGGTTATGATGCCCTTTCCTTTGTTGATCTAGTACTTTTAGATATCAGAGTACCTACAACAAGTGATTTCGTCAAACAAAGCCAAGAAATAATAAGGTCCCTCAAGGATAATCTACAACATGCATAGAACCAACAGAAGTTGTATGCTGATAGGAAAAGGACCGAAAGATATTTTGAGGTGGGAGATTTGGTATTTTTCAAGTTGTAGCCATATAAGCAAAGCACCTTGAAGAGGAGTGGGGTAGAGAAACTCAAGCCAAGGTTCTATGGGCCTTATAAGATCACCAAGAAGGTAGGAGAGGTAGCTTATGAATTGGAGCTCCCACCAAATAGCAAAATACATAATGTTTTCCATGTATCTTGCCTGAAGAAGGTTATAGGCCAGAAAACCATAGTATCTACAGAATTACCACCTCTTGGTGATGAAGAAAAATTAGTTTTGATACTAGAAGAGATTTTGGATACAAGAGAGAAAAGATTGAAAAATAGGAGCATCATAGAGAATTTGGTCAAATGGAAAGGATTACCACTGGAGGATGCAACTTGGGAAGGAGCACATATTCTTGAGCATTCCAACCTTCATTTCTTGAGAAAAATAAATATTTGGGAGGGGAGGACTTGTCATGTCCCCTTTTCAAATAATTAAAAAATAATAATCTTTGCTAAGGCAGGCAGGCCCAAAAAGGTGAAGTTTCGGCAAAAGGGGTTAATCTTTGGAAACCAATGGACTAATAAATGAAAATTATTATTAAAATATGTTTTATTAAACCCTCTTGGATGTGAGTTAGGGTTATGCCCTCTTTTAAGTGATTTGGAGGCATTTTGGGCTCATTCCATAACTTGATTTTTGCTCATTGCTTTGTTGTTCTTCAGAGGTTGCCAAACCTGTGGAGAAGGAGACCTAAAGATGGAAGTTTGTAGGTTTCCAGGAAGGCTAAGGATAGGATTTTAAAGCCTTTCCATGTGCAAGCTCATGCAGAGTTTTCCCTTGTGCTGAACAGTGCAAATTTGTGAGTTTTCGGGTGTGTTTTTTGTAAGAGTTTGGTGTTTCTAGTTGAGTATTTCATATCAGTTTGGGTTGCTGCTGTATTTAAGAAATTAAGATGTTAAAATAGAGCTAAATATAGGTATTTTGTTGTGGTTATACTTCTGTGATATATTATTAGTATTTTTGTGGTGTTTTCGGGCTATTTTGTATTATTTTCAAGAGCCTGATGAGCATTATTTTCATACTCTGTTTGGGAGCTGTTGTGTAAATGCTATAAAGATATGGAAATGCCATTTTTAAGGCCATTATTCTGGTGAAATTTTTTTTAAAACACCCACTTTCAGATTTATTAATAATATGTGAAGCTGTGAAGTTTTTGGCACTATTTCGGGCATACCCGATTTGGGTTTTATTGAGAAATTGGTGGATCTTTGAAATATTGGTTGTTTGATTTTAAAAACCTGATTAGAGGCTTTAAATATCATATAAAATCAGAAAGGGGACATTACAAAGTTATTTGGAAGCCTTGGTATAGGGGCTCATAATCCTTTTCAAGTATAGGCATATTAAGACCATCATCATCATCATTATTAGATGCATTAGTACCATCATAATCATCTTGATAAATTGCACCAATACTATCATCTTCAATTGTGTTCTCTGCCACAAGATCATCTTCTTCCATGGGAGCATTATCCCCAGCTTAGATATTCACACCTCCACGTTCCTCTAGTTCAAAATCCACATTGACCAATCAACAAAAATCGTGCCCTACTTCAACATGACCATGTTGCCTACAATGACTCTAGGTTGTTGTAATTCAAATTCATTGATTCTTTAAGCCCTTACACTTTTTTCAAGGAAAATTAAATTTATCTACTTTTCTTTGGAATTGAGACCACAATCTAGCAATTGTCTTGTTATTTTGTTCTAGGTTCTTATTGGCTGACGTGGTCTTTTTTCACAAGAAAATATTTAGGCTATAAATATACAAAATGTAAACATACAAGCATTAGCATTATCTTGAATATAATAAAATATAATAAAATATTACAAGATTTAAAAATACATACACAAATCATGCTCACAAGATTAGGCCATCCAATTTGCACATTTCAAGACTCATTTAAAACATCAAAAAGCTTCCTACGTGGTCAACGATGGTCAAACAACCACAACATGGACATAAGGCATGAAATAAGGTGGAGTGAGGTGTAATGAGGTTTGAAACATCACAAGACTTTATTATTTCCTCCATTGGTGGAAAGGAAGCCCAAAGTTGTAATGAAATTATAAAAATTGCAAACATTGCAAAGTTGCAAAAATTAACAAAGTTGCAAAAATTGACAAAGTTTCCATGTTTCAACTTTGTGCAACCTTGGAGAAATAAGTAAGATATTTTCAATGTGAGGTATTTTTACCTTTCCTAAGGTGGTAATGATATTAAAAATCCTATTTAAGCCTTTACAAAGGAAATTGTTCAGGTTTGGAACAAGTTTTTGCAAATCTGAATTTTAAAAACCAAGTTTTACTTACAAATTTGTTGCATTCTTCTTCTTGTTCATAGAAGTTAGATATATTAGTTAGCTTTATTTTTTGTATAGGTTGTAGTTATTTTTCATCAAGTTGTGTACACATCTATTCCAATTTGTAAAGCGTTGTCAGTTTTGTTGTGTTAATCTCACTAAAAGTTGAGGGTATTAATTCATTCTTGCCTTAAAATATTTGGCCAACATTAAATTTTTTTCCATTATACAACCCTTCCATCTATGGAATTTAAGTTTAAAGTCCTAAAATATTATAAGTTTCTCAAAAAAATTAGAGTAGATGGTGGTTTTTAATATGAAGTCATTCATTTAGTGCAAGTTGATGATTAAAAAGTATTTCCTTTTTTGACAGCTATTATTTTGTCATAGAATATCCATATCATAGAATTTGATGCTCTCAAATAGTCTCATTGTATTTTTGAAAAAAGAAAGATAAGTGAAGCAATATTAATTGATGGTAATAAAGAAGAAAATTCAAAGAGGCATAAGGGCTAAAATATAAAGAAGACAATTCAAAGAAGCAAGATTGAATGTCAAAGGCCTCAAGTAGATCAAAATTCTCTTAATCTACATGCTATGGCTCAAGATGTGTATGATGTTCTATCCAAAGAAACTTCTAATGTCACAAGCTCACAAAGTTGAGAACAAGGCCCAACATATTGAATATATATGTATCATTCCTCTACCTAAGCTAGTGTGGTGCAGGGCACCTATACCTATCTCCTTCTTGAAGAGTTGTCTTTTCATTTGTTGTTGATGTAATAAGGACATAATGTGTTGACACCATCCATTGTGTGTTGGTTTTATCCTTTTGTGTGGACAAGGATCTTTATGGTTGTCTTATAAACCAAAAGAGCCCTTAGTCAACTAGGATGTGTTTTGTGTGTTTTGGAGTCTAATAAATGAAAATAAGTTGTTTTTGACTTAGATATATATTTTCCACCATTCCTAAGGGTTTGGAATCATTTGGCATCAATTAGGAGTCAAAATGCAAAAAGCTGTCATATTTGGCAAAAATTGCAAAAATTGCTAATGCAACTTTTTGAAAATTTGTCATGAAAAGGTATTTTAACTTCTCAACGTTCATAACCACCAAGAGTTGGTTTGAATCAATTGGTTGAAGATATTTAAGGAATACAACATCTTTCCATAAGTAGATCATCAAATTGCATGGATTGTAGCAATATTTTATGAATTGAAAAACCTATTTTCTAGAAGGAACTTGTTTTGTACAAAATTGTACAGATTGGTTGAAGAAAATAAAGTTTATGTGAAGTTGGATTTGTGAATCAGCCTTCATTTTCATCTAGTCTTGATCAATTTGGTTTTGTGTAGAGGAAGTTACAACATTTTGTGTGAATGTAGGTCTAAAACCCTCAAATTCAGGGTTTGAAATAGAGATGTGGCCCTAACTTGCAAGTTCACCATTGGACTTCAATGCCACTAGGTGAAATGCAAGTTAGGACATTGCACTTCATCATTCCAAAAGGCCATGATAGGGGAAGCTTGTTTGCTGGTTGTAATTTGATGCCCTAGGCTAAATAAGCCAATGTATTTAGTCCAAAAATGATTTGTTTGAGTGTGGTAACATCATAGGGAGGTTGTGGGTTCTAATATTTCACTCATTGTTATGAATTCTGGTTATATTTATTTATCATATGTAGAGTAAGTTTCTTCTTTAGGCACAAAACAAAGCCAAATGACTAAGTTCCCAAATATGACTAAAATATAAGTTATGCTCTGGAATTGAACCTTGCATGTATATCAACTTCCATTAGATCTATATTTATTTGCATCTTCTAGCATGTACTAGAGAAATAATTTTATAGAAATCCAATGTTATAATGCATATTTGGGTACTTGTTTGTATGCTCAGACTGAAACACAATATGAACATGACTTTCAATATTGAAGTGACATAACACTTAAAAGGAAGCCAAATGGATCTACACACTCTATCTTTTGTCATATTGGTTTACCATGACAAAGGTTTTCCTTATTGTCTTCATAATCTAGGTTCACTTTATCACTGAACCTTCTTAGCTAGGGTTTAGGAATCTCACCCCTGCCCACTAGCTAAAAGTGACATCTTTAAACCTACTTGTGACTTTTATGACAACTTCTTGTGACCTTATATGCCCATAAATTGACATTTGGTGATGATGATAAAACATAGATAAAAACATGGTATCCTAGGTATAAACTTGTAATAGTGTGGGGAGAGAAATAAAGACTTGACTAGAGAAAGTTCTTAATCATGTGAAGCACTTGAAAAACAAATAAATCCATTTAATGATATTTCTAATGTTATAGAAAGAACAAGAATAAAATTTTATATGCGCAAATAGACAAGAATATTGAAGAAATGTACAACATATGTGTGAAGGCAAATGTCTTTAAACTCACATCACTTGCAGACCTAACTACAAAGCACACATTCACATCTTCTCCACTAGGATTAACATAGTTGAATCTCACACTTATAGACCTCCAAAGTGCACATTCACGTCTTCTCCATCAGGATTGATTAACATAGTTGAATCTCACACTCTTCAGTATATGAACAATAATCTAGATTTGGTGGAATATTTTGGCATTGACATAATTATGGGTGGAACATTAGCAATTCACCCCAACGAGGCCAAAATGCCCCATGATCCGTCAACTTCTTTGACTCCCCCTCTGCAAGCACCAAACCCCCCCACAGAATCAAAATCCCTCCCCTATCTCCAAGTTCAGCTCCCTAGAATGCAGTCCTCCAAAGCATGGAGACCTCCAAATTAGCTCCCACCCAAAATGCCCAAATTGTGAAATAAATCTCATGCATACCTTTTTCAGTTTCTTTTTTGTTTATGATCCCAATTTGGTCAAAAAATTGTCTAAATCAGGCATTTTGGACAAACTTCCAACCAAATCAGGCTCATAAACAAAAATAAAATTGGACAAGCCAAGAAAAGGCCTTGGTTCAAATTAAAGGTCAAAAAATTAACCTCAAATGTAGTAGTGGATGATTTTTACATGGTCTTGGGATACTTATTCCTATTTATTTCTCCCATTTGGGTTATGGAGTGCTCCTACCATATTCTAGATATTCTCATCTACACACACACACACACACACACACACACACACACACACACACACACACACACGTGTGTGTGTGTGTGTGTGTGTGTGTGTGTGTGTGTGTTACTAATGAGTGCAAGGAAGTCTATATGGATGACATCAAAGGTTATGATAATATGTATATGAGTAGGCATTCTCAAATCTTAAAAGGGTGCTACAAAGATCTCAAGATCATATCCTATACCTTTGCAATGATAAATATTTTATAATAATTAAAGAGGGTATGATTTCATCCCATCACATGTCAAATAAAGGTACATTCACATGACCAAGATAAATTGTACTAATCACAAATCTACTTTTATCATAAAGATAAAGGATGGACTCAATATATCTGCCAAGGTAGTAAAGTAAATAGTACATATATCAAAATTAAATTGATATATATAATAATTATAAAAGAAAAGTGAAGATGAAAATAACATTTTTTTATGCCACCTCTAAAGAACATTAGAAATAATGAAAGGTAAGAAAACCATTCTAATACCTAAAACTTTGAATTGTTTATTCAATTCTAATTTTTAATAGTAGTTAAAACTTGTGCTTTAATTCCTTCTTCAAAATCTAGAGAAACTGAAAATTACTTTGTTCATGAACAAGAATTTTATTGTTCACATAAAAGTAATGGATTGGTATAGTAACATAAGTGCTTGCATCCATAGATCTCCTACTATCTAGTAACATAAATTATAGAGCATAAATTATGAATCCTTACTTGAAATTTAGGCTTCTATTTCTCTAGTACACTTTTGTCATCTTAAAAATATGCTCAAAACATCACCTTTACAATCTTCCCAATAGAATATTGTGCTCAATCTTTTTGTAATCAAAAGTGATATTATAATAACTAAAAAAATGATAATAGAATTTTAATAAAAACATTCCTTAAAACCTAAATTTCAAAATTTCAAAATTTAGATTTTAAATAATTATTAAAAATTATAATAAACATTCCTCAAAAACCCAAATTTCAAAGATTTTGAAATTTAAGTTTTTAAAAAATATTCTTATTGAATTTTAAAAAAGATATATAGATATTCCAATGAAAGTAAAAATATGGCCAAACCTATTTGTTCAACATTATAAGAGCTTAACTAAATCATAAACAATTTTTTTATTAACATGGTTACACTAACTCTAAGTTAAGAACACATATCTACTTGAAAGCTCTATAACACTTTTAAGCAACAGACCATGGATCTTAAGATTCTATGAAATCAAATAAAATAAAAATATTTTTATATTATAATAATTTAATGTTGACCTTTAATGATAAATATAACTAAATTTTTGAATGGTAATTATTTGATGTAAAGTCATGCTCTTTCTTCATTTCCTTTGAGACAAAATAAATATTTATATATAGATAAATTTTTAAAAATATAAATATAAGTGTTCACTTAGTTATAATTATTAATTGAACTTAAAAATCTTCTTTTTACTTTAGTCTTCTATAATAATTTGTATAAGGTATTTTAATTTCTTTAAAAAAAGATAAGATTTTTTTTCTTCTTCTTATTATTATATTAAGTGAAAAATAAAATTGATGTATGGATTCATCTTATAGATTCCTACAAAACTTTTTTTTTTTTTCATTTGTCTTAAAAATATTATATATATTAGTAAAGTGGATTTGTAATCATGCATGATTTCCTTTAAATTGTTCAATTGAGACAATAAATCAATACTTGTATCTAGCGTATTACAAAAAACTAACCAGTGTCAATTTGACCTCTGAGAAGACACAACACTTCACTTTTGTGAGCATTGTCTAGATGCAATGGGTGTCAAGTGTATCAATCATTCTCATGGGTCAAGAAGTTTGACTCTAGGACCACACAATTGAATTCCTATAATAATATCATAATTGTTCATCAATCTCTTTTAAAAAAATTGATAAGAAAAATATCATTTTTTCTTTCATATCATACTAAGAAAACTGAATTGATGCATGAAACCTTTTTATGAATGCCCACAAGAAGTGGTTTTCCCCACTTACCTTAAATAATGTCTATTTTAACAAGATGTACACCTAAGTTAAATCTCTCTCTCTCAGACAAACCTACATGTTTCAGATGTACGCACACCATCATTTCATCACGTGAGACTAAGAAAACTTATTTATATTATAACTATATAAATAACAAAATCAATTCTTTATTATACTTGGAGAGATCCAAAGTAAAGAAATATACTTGTTTAACTTTATATTTGCTATCTTACTATCCAAAACCCCATCCCCAATTTGTGGACTCTCTCCCCTCAAATACCAAAACAAAATAATGAATTCAATTTTAGAAATATGAATATATAAATTAATCACCCATTGTATAAATTAAAGATATCAGATTTTCACAATCTATAACAATACTCAATAATATTTTCACATTTTAACTGTCCTATTTATTTAACATCAGCGTTTTCCAAAAACTATCAGTGACTATTCAATGTATTCTTACAAAGGTATGATCCATTAGGTCAAAGATATACAAAACATGTCATTCCTGAAAGCCTTGTGGGCATATAGCAAAACCATAGCATGTACCTCGTCACAAAAGAAATGGCAAAATGTAAATCATTATCATACCTTTGTCTTGTGTTTTGAGCCTGAACAAACAATAGATGTTCTCTAATCTTCATTCTCCTCTGATCTTGACTCCACAAATCTGCCATTCAAGCTGATTTCTCACTAGGCCCATCATTGTTCTCATTCTGATCGTATAAACTGTTTTTCTAGAAGACCCATATGAACAAAATGTGATTTGATCTTATAAACAGTTTTTGTGAAAGACCCAAACGAGAAAAACAGTGATTTGATCTAATAAACAGCTTTGTAGAAGACCCATATGAACAAAATGATACTTCTGATCTTACAAACAGCTTTTGCAGAAGACCCATATGAACAAAATGTTAGAAAAGTGCACATTCAATAGTAGAAAAAGTTTCGCCCCATTGCAAATCATTTCTCAGTTAAGTGTGCTTTAGTTTAATGTGATTGAAGCAAAATCAATTGAGAAATGATCTGCAATGAGACATAACCATTCTTCTCTACTTTGCTCATCTTAGGCCTTCAACAAAGCTGATATCTTTCTCTTGGTGTTAATTATTTCCACCATGGTAAAGAACTCTTATAAGGAAAATCAAGAGCATAAATGGGATCCTACTCAGACGAAACAAATAGCTTTGGGAAACAAAATAGGCGTCCAATTCAAAACAATTGGCATATTCGTTTGATGAGAGTGAGCTCATATGAATATATTAGAATGGGAACCAATGGAGAATAATTTGCATGGTATATCAAGATATTTTTGCTTTTCCGTTAGATCGTACATCCCACATTTAGATGCCCTGGTTTGTTTATTGGTTTTAGCTTTTTAGGGTTCTTACTGTTCCCTTTATTGCATCTCTGGATACGTTTCTTTCATGAAAAGCTGTGGCCTATGAGCTCGGCTGCTCGCTGGCCCATATGGGTTTAAAAAGAGTGTGATCAGTTCGTTGCATTTGGACAACCATTCGTAGGAAAGGAGATACATTTTCCTGCAGAATGTGTGTTGCACTACAATATCTGTAAAGGTTCAAAAAATGGTTAATATAATTAACCAATAGATTATAAACACTTAACAAGGATTGATTTATAAGATAATCAAAATGCAAGGGGTGGGATGGGCATAGTGGGGGGTGGAATTCTAATGAATTATAGTGGTTGAAGGTTTATATATTTATAAAATAAATGTGTTAATTTATTGAATTCTTTTGATTAGGTAAATTGACTTTTTTCAAAAGTTTCAATCTTATTGAAGAAGACTGAAAAAAAATATGCTAAATGACATTCCACATTTGTTTAAGAATATAATTCTAACAAAACTATCACATCAAACTTTAAGATTAATGAAACTACAAAATTATATAATTATACCTTGCAACTTTTATGCAAATGACCTAAGTGTGGGACTTGACACTTTTTTTTAGATCTTTCTCCTTTTAGTAGACAATTTTCCAAGAAAATTATTGCAAATGTTTGTTGAAACATGGGAGAGGGGAGAGTTATAATGTTTAAGTCCACTTTCAAGGGTAGAAAATTAGGATAGAGAAGTAGAAAATTAGGATAGAGAAGTTTGTCTAGGGAAGCCAATCATTAAGAAGCTTCAAAATTCAGAGGAGGCATGCTAACACTAGATCCACAAGAAGAGGTTTGGGATTTGAAGGAGAATGATCAACACACATGAAGAAGGGATCACCTCCCCAACACCAACAAGAGGCACATATGCCTCTAGATTAAAAGTATCCCCAATCAAAAAGGTGTTCATATAATCATTCTTCAACAAGGAGGAATATGAGCATTTAGTGTGGGTAATTAGACACCAAATGCCCCATAGAAAAATATTGCCAATTACATGAAAAGGGAATATGCCTTTGTAATCTATTTGACTCCAAGAGTGATATGAACCTTTGAGAGTGACATGGGGACTTCAAGAATGATGTCATTGAATTTGACAACTTCATGAGGAATGTATACATTTTCCTATAAAGTGTGATTTACATTAAAGCTTGTGGTAGTTGAATTTCTTAAAGGTTAAAAGAGGGTTTACGAAAATTAATCAACATGTTATAAAAATTGAGAATGCTTATAACCATTATTGTCACAAACTTTAGAAATATCATATTTATTATAATACAAAAATACATGGCTAAATGCAACTAATGAAATTGAGTTCAAAAGTTAGAAATAAATGATGCACTTTACTACTAAAATCATTAAGAAGGTCACTTTTCTAATAGAAAATAAAGAAAGCATGTATTAAATGTGTTTCAAAGGAAAAAAAAATCTTCAAATATAAATATCATAATATCTAAAATTACTAGATTCGTGTACCATTATAACATTATGCTTTTTTGCTTGGATTACACAATTACCAACACAATCTTGTTTAAATAACTCAAGACATTGTAACATATGATGTTTTTACATATACAATAGTTCTTTTTTCCTCCCTCCATACTTATTAATGTTGATAGGCATTCTACAGGCACATAGAGTGGAGTGAGATGGTATGAGTGTGTTAATGTTAACTTTTATCCTTCTAGGTTAAATTTGACAACCATCTACATGTTAGATTTTTAAATTTAATTATAAACAAAATCTTCTTTAAAAATAATTTAATAAATACCACATAATATATTTGTTAAAATTATAATCTTTGAAGATATAAATCATCATTCTTTTTAGAAAATAAAATTAAAAGCTTAGGTTAGTGAAAAAAATAAATGAAGATAAAGGAAATATAAATAGTTTTGGGTGTAGTAACTTAAATATTAATCATTTTGTAATGGATATCTATCAAAATTTCTTTAGATAGATTTATTTAAGATATCTACACTAGTAGATACTATAGTAGTGGTAATGATAATATAAGAGACTAGGACTTAATAAATACAAAAATATAATCCCATTTAAGTATTTGTGTAGTGTAATGAAACTTTAACTTTTCACTACCATTTTTTATTTATATTTTAGAATTAACATTTCAACAAAAAATCTAGTTTGAAATAAAAAACAGAAAAACATCATAATATTTCCTAATTCTAATGATGCCAAATTTTGTTACTAATAAAAAAATAACATAGCAAAATTTGAGAATATTCTCTTCCAACCATTTCCTTCTATATTGATGTGATTTTCATAGAACAAAATTTAGTCATCTTTACTTGTAGAAAAACTTAGAAAACTTAGCACCAATTGTGAAATGTAATGCCTCGCTAGGGAACCCAAAAGAAATCAACCTAAAGTTTCACTATGTTAGCCAAACATTTTTTTTGAAAGATTATAACAACGTGAGATAACATTGTAGAAGTAATAACTCACATACATAGAAACCATCCATAAATAGATTACATCTCTTAAGAGTTCCATGATGTTGAATCACATATATAAGTTTTATTAATATTAAATCTAACACAACCAAAATCCACATCATAGAATAACCACAAGTACGAATCCAATTAACTAATATATAATTACATAAGATGTCACTTGGCATAACCAGAATGCATAACCATTCATTGCACAAGTCACAGGGTATGAAAAGCTCAAAGAATATACATCATGAATAAAATACATCATCTCATAAGATCTCTAATAATCGAATACAATACAATAGAATATAACCATCCATCAGAAACATAATATCATAATGGAAGGAATGATTGCACAAGTACATCTAGCACTGACATCTAGTTGTCAGATCTCAATGGTATAAGAAACACTACCATCCAATCTCATGGAACCTAAATGGCCCACTCCCACTGTGTTGAGGAGATAATATCAAGTCCCAAATGAACAACAAACCAACCATCATAACCATAATCTAGGTCAAGGAAATCCTAATAGCAATCTATCTCAAAGGGTACCAAGACACAAGTATTATCTAATACTAGAGGCAACAAAGACATGTAGGGAATCTACTATGTAAGTGGTCAAGTGTCATCACATGAGCTATATCAAAGGTTACCCTAGCAACCTCTTTGGACTTTGGCCCCCTAGTATCTCTACGGGACATCAATATCCTTTCGTATAGACAAGGCATACTGATGTGACAACAATCTTGGTCTCAAACCCCAATCTCTTCAGGGTCTTCACTAGGTCATTTACTTGGCCCAATAGGGCTTCTACACACCTTATCGCCTCTAAGGATCCTTTCCAATAGGTCTTATTCCTTCAATTGGTGCACATCAATTGGTTAGTACAAGTTTGCTCATAACTTCCATAAACACACAAATAACCCCAATGCTCTTTGGATCTTTCCATATCATCAAATACATACCTAGGAATAATTTAGGACTCTCTCCAAAGTTCTTAACCAAAAACAAGATCCCTACCCTAATCAAGTTGCAAATCACAAGTGCAAATGCACTCAAATGCTAGGAAATATGCTATAAGGATTAGCCCTCCTAATGCACAAAAATCAGTATATTTTGAAAAATCCTTTAACAAGTACCCCAAAAACTAGCAAACAAAATACCCTTTTCATAAATCTTAGATATTTAGAAGTTCTTGAGTCACCAATTTGTCTGTACAACCCAAGCATAATTTTAGGCTATTAATGAGGGTTTCAAGGGTTTGAGTGTCATTTGCTTCAAAAGGCTATTTCACAACCTCACCAAGACTTCTCCTCTAGATTTGGATTATCCCACACCTCCTTCTCCCTCACCACATGATTGGATTGATGTCTTAGTACTCTCAATCCACTCCACAATTCATCTTCTAGTATGTGATCCCTAACCAAACATGGTTCGCTTGCCTAGGGTATCACTCTAAAACCCAATGTTGTGCATTCCAAGGGCCCTCCATTTTTGTACATAAATTACATGGAGCCTAGGTCCAAATCCCAAGGAACCATACAAGTCCAACGATGCAAAGTGGCGCTAAGATCCCATTTTCCACATGCAACCTCGTTCAGACCAACAGACTGGTGAACTAAAAAAGATTTATTTAAAACACAAAAAAAATGATTGAAAATTTAAAAAAACACTTGAAAAAGATTCTAAATAATCTAAAGAAACTTATCCAATGCAAAAACTACTACATCTAATTTGTACAAAATATAGAACACGCAGAAACTAGAACTGCTATATTGAAATGTTGTAGCACAGTTCGTACATTGCAAAAACTTACTTCTCCAACTTGTTAAAAAGGTTGAGTTTGGCCTTATATAGGCTTGGAATGAATTATTACAACTACCTTAAGTGGTTGAATATCTACCACAAAGAATTTTCTCTTTTTGCATAAAAGTTGCAAAAGTTGTCAATGACAACTTTGCAAGAAATGAGCAATTTTTGCAATTTTACAAATTGACTACTCAAACTTGCTCCACTTGCTATCAAAATTTTCAAAAGGCCTAAGATGGATCAAAAACACCTAATAAGGACCTTAAAACATTTTCTTCCCATATTTAGCTCTCAAAGCCCAAAAACACTCTATTGAGCCAAATGAGCAATTAGAAGCAATATTGCATTATGGGGCTCTTCTAACCTATCTAACCTCATCTTAGGACCAATTTGGTCCTCTTATTAATCTATTTATGTGGCTAGTATAACTATAATCCAACATCATCAAGGAATCCGCAGGTCTACCCCTTAGCCTACCTAGGTGCTCTTGCACCACATACTAATGAGGCAAGGTTGCAACCAAGCATCCTATGTACTCCCATCCTAGCCTATACTAGCACTCAGGGCATGAGCAAGGAAATAAAATTGACTTCTATTAATTCATTTTAAACCCATTTAATCAAATATTGTCACTTATTAAAACAACTTACAATGGGTTTCCTAGTTAGCCTCTTTAGGGCTTCGACCTCCATTGCAAGCCACTTCCCAACATACAAATAGATTACCTACCCTAAGCTCATAAAAAGTACAACTCATAAAATCAAAATTTTCACCTTATTCCATTACAAGCAACTGAAAAGCACCTAAAGATAAATCACAATATTCACCTCACTCCTACACAAGCAATTGGAAAGCACCAAAAGATAGTTGATCAAAACTCAAGGATTACAACAAGAAAATCACTATAATCACCTCTATTATTTACAAGCAACTAAAAAGCATCAAAAGATAACTGACTAAAACTCAAAGGTTACGCTAGGAAAATCACACCATTCACCTCAGTTCTATACAAGAAACTAGAAAGCACTTGCAAGCAACTGATCAAAACTCATCATAAAAATATGTGAATACATCACAATGGTCGAGAACATAAGATCATGATCAAATAATAAACACTAATCCATATCTCAAAGATCAAAACATAAACCATGACATCTCATATAACATCATAATACAATAATTCCCAGGCCTCTGGTAAACATCCAAAACTGGTCAACATGCTAAGTCAAACGCAAACCCAACACAAAGTAAAACATACATCACAACAAGTGTAGTTTCACAATTGGTTTGGTTTGGTTTTGAAAACATAATTTTTTGATTTAAAAATAGGGGTTCAAATTTCCATTTCAAAAGTGGCATAATTATTAACGTTTTCGAGTTCACAAAAATCCAAAATTCCTCGATATTAGAAATATCATTTTCGTATAAAATTGAACCAACTAAAAAAAAAATGTGTTTATTAAAAACAATCAGTTTTCCCCAGTTGAACTACAATTATCAATTTACTTTATTAAAAAAAATATTAATAATAAAGTAATTAACAAAATATTCAATTAAATACTGGTATTTAACAATTCATGTAATCAAATATTATTATCATAATTTAATAAGAGTTATTAATTATTAATATAATATTTATTAACTTATTAATAAAATAATATATTTATATTAAATTATTAATAATAATTCACATTAAATTATATAATGTAATAATTACATATTAATATTAATAATACTATTATTTATTATATATATTAAAAAACTATAATATTATATATAATATTTATTTTAATAAAAAATTAATATAATAAAAAAATTAAATTGCAACAACCATATGTGTTTAAGGCCCATCGGTCGTCTTTCTAACCCGCGATAATGCCACAATAGCAGCGTACTGCCTTGTGACAATACTTGTTGCTACAAAAACAACAAGTTGTCATATGACTTGCTTAAAGCAATTGTAGGTGGGGTGGGGATGTGGTAGCCCCCACCCCCCCTTCAAAACATTTCAATATTTAAAAAATAATAATAACAAATAAAACAATGCCCCCCATAATATTGCATGAAAAATTATAATATATTACCATAATTATTATTAATTACTATGATAAATATATTATTATATATATTTTTTGATAAAATTATAATATAGATCTGATAGGAAAGCTACATACAACTAATCAAATTTGTTATATAAAATCATGATTTTCTTTTCCAAATGCTACCTGAATTATAATTTTCTAAATCCATCCCATTTTCCAAATGAGACTACTCAATGCAAGGGTTTCAAATTAATTTAATTCACAGACATTTTTCAATAATGAAGAAAAATAAATTTGACAGCAAGGGTTTTAACTCAAATTAATTATGAAAACATATGATGAATGCTTGGAGCTTGCAAGAAATCCTCGTTTTCTCGAAAACCTTCTTTTTCAAAATTTGCTCCTTCAAACCCGTGTGTGGAGAAATGAGCTCAAATTTCTTAATAAAGAGCTTTCTCCCTTTAGGGTTTTGGTTTTACAATCACACGAACCCTTCTCTTTATTATTTTACTTTATTTTAATTTCATGTGCAAACTTTTATGTATTTTAATTAAAATAAACTTTATTAAATTCTCTCTCTCTCTCTCTCTCTCTCTCTCTCTCTCTCTCTCTCTCATTAAATCACAAGACGTCTTTAATAATATATTTATTAATTTAACTAATACTAATATGTAGAGTTTATTATTAAAATGAAACTCCTAAATAAATTGTTATTAAATTAAATAAATATAATTATGTCAAAATTAGAACTTTAACTAAATATTTTAAATTTAATTCTTTTATTAAATTAATTTCTCAATTAAATAAATACAATTAAAAATTAATTTTTCTTTATAATTTTTTTATTAAATTAAATCATTTAGTAATCTTTTTATTTGATGTAATTATAACTAAAAATCATAACAAACCAACAAAACTAAATAAGAAACCCCATCATTAAAGACAAAGCACTAAATCAAACTCAAGGGTCAAAATCTCGAATTCACACCACTTGACGAATTTGAAAGGGTAGATAACTTGTTCTAGTTTCTAGGATAATTGGCTTAGGGTTAGGAATTGGACTCAAGAATTATCTCCCCTCTTTACCATTGAGATATTGTGATAAGACATACTCATCTTGGCAATTGAGGGAAGTCGATGCCTGGTACCTACAATCTACATAAAAGTCAAGCATGTATATATACACATATATCTGAACTAACATGCAATGGTGGTGAGTTGTGCATCTTGTAGATCCCAACTAGCAAGTGACTGAGTCCCTGCCTCAACCACATTGAAAATGTCAAACATAAAGTAAAACATACAAGTACACCATACACATGCAAGTATGGGGTAAGTAACCATAGAAACTACATATAAATCATCCATCTAAGAATTGTCATAAAATAACTAAAATCACTATATGAATATAAATGTATCATCATTGAAAGAATAATCATGAATGCATGAAATAATTGAGTATCAAGTAGCTCATCAAATATATAAATTGAGTATGAAATAACATCCAATTAAATCTAGTAGCCAAGTATCGCTAATCATAAAACATAACCATAAAATAGTGCTAAAAGAATTCAGCAATAAGACATGAAAAGTAAACTAGGGTTAGACATTACATGAAAAAATGGTCATGTTGTGGCAAATCCTATGAAACTTTAACTAAAAATGAATATATACAAAATAATAAAAATATATTCTGTCTAATGTAAATTTGTCAAAGTGTTTGGTTCATGCCCAAAAAAAGAGAGTAGGAATAGCCTTGATACTTATATCCAACTAGCGAATTTTGTATTAAGAGATACAATATATTTTTAGGTATCTTAGCTAAATAGTTTATACTTGCAATTCTTAGAGACAAAAATCTAAACTTGCTAAATGACACTTGGTTTAGTGGAAAAGTCCATGTTTGTAGACACCTAGATAATGCTAAGTTTAAATCTACAAAAAATAAGAAAAATGGTTCAAACTTGTTAGAGTAAAGAATTAATTTAAATAAACTAATTAAATTATCTTTACTCCCTTCTTCAAATTTCCCTTTCATGCACTTGCATTAATCATTTAATAATTAAATATTAATTATTAAATGCCTTTTACCTCTTAGGGTTTCCCTTTTAGGTTTTATGACTTTCCTCCATAAGGATTGATCTCTTGTAATTTAATTTCATTCTTTCAATATGAGAATATAATCAAGTATATTGTCAGAGAAAACCTCTTTCCCTCTCTTGTCTTTTCTTTCTATGATAGGTTTTTGCATGTAGATGTTTCTAGGTTGATAATATTTGTGCTTCTCAAATCTTACATGGTATTAGAGCCGGATCTACTAAAGCTTGTTCGGGTTTATTGAAGAAAATGAGAACAAGGGTTGATAGATCAAATTTGGTATTTTTAAAGGTTTTTGTTATTACAATAGGGATTCATTATTTTTTGGAGCACTTTAAGAAAAAAAACCTCGTTGTTGAGCTCATAGTGCCCAAAAATCTCAATTTTGATATAAAACACATTTGGTTTGGAGGTTGTTGATAGGAGACGAATTTTGTTTTGTCTTCTGGGGTCGTATGGACACATTAGGTATCCCAAGGCATTAATTCAAAAAAAAATTAAAAAATTAAATTGCATTATTTTTTAACAAAACCTATTATATAAAAGTCATTATTGCCCATGAGCCACTTGGGCACTTCTCAATGGCCACCTTGTTGCCACTTGTTAGCATGCGCTACTCATAACCACCCATGCACCTCTAATGTGCCACTTCCACCTATAAGCACTTATTATGCACCAATGTCATGCCACCCGTGGCCCTCCAGCCCACAAACACCTAGCCCATGGTCACGTGAGCATCTAATGCCTTACTTTTTGGCTCGTAGTGGGTTTTACAATTTTTTTTTGCCTTACCTAGCACCTTGTCAATTTTTTGCAATATCTTGAGCATAAGGAGGCATTTTTGGGAATACAAGATATATCAAAAAGCTAATTCTGAGATGGACGTGATGGTGTGGGTTTTTTCTAGTTTATTTTCCAGTATGGTACCTATTTTTGTTGTTGGTGCCAAATGATCATTTATGCATTCTAGGGGACATAATATGCTCATTTTAGCTCTATTTTTAATCCAAAATAATCACTTGAAATCTCTTCTCAAGAACTTTCCAAATTCTTTGTTATTCTCACCAATTTTTTTCAAAGGTACACATGATACTAAAGTGAATCTATTTTTCTCTTCTAATTGTATAAGCATTCTTTCTAGCAACCAGGGTTTGGTTGTTTGCATTGTGGAGAATTTTTTTTATTCTTCTTTTTATCATTTACATTAGTAAATTAGAATCATATCTAAACAAACACCTTCTAAAAACAATGGTTGAGACCTCTTCTTGTCTAGAACTTCTGACCCCTCATAACTATCATACATGGAAAACTCTGATGACATGACTTGTCCATTCAAAAGGGTTGTGTTCTTGTTTAGATGTAGTGAAACCAATTTTAAAGAGGCCCTTTGAGTTCATGCATCACATGAACAAGATAGATGAGGTGATGGGATTGATTTCTTTGTAGATATAATATAGTTTATAGTTTCATCTCGATGGGTGTAATACCCCTTGAGAGATGTGGACTAAGCTTGATGGCTTGTTTGGTATTGTTAATGAGTTTAGGGTACTTTAGGTTGAGGAAAATATTACCTCTCTTGTACCTAATTCTTTTCCCTACATTGAGGATTTCCTGATGAAGTTCAAACAACAAAGATCGGTGTTAAAAGGTTGTGGGAAGAAAAAGGCTGACACATAGTGCATTTACCTGATTCTTTCTAAGCTTCATGAGAACTCTCAAAAAAAATCTTCTACATTTTAGTCCACCAAGGATTCTTTGGGTCCTTGATTTACCATACCATCCTTTGAGGTATTTTTTTATTTTTTGACTCTAGTGAAAGCTAATCTCTCTCAGTTAGATTCTCTCACAAGATCATGAATCAAACATCACACATCTTTAGGAAAGAAGGAGAAGAAATAACACTCACAAACTATAAAGCCTTAAAAAGACTCTAGTACTCAGATATACTCAAACCCACCTTTTCTCAAGGGAGAAAAATAAATGAAAGATAGACTCAAATGTGCCTATCTTCAAAAGCCTAATCATGATGAGTCATGTTACTATGAGAAAGATATAGATGGATATGCAAAACAAGTTTTAGATTTGACTGCTCTTCTTCAGAACAAAAATATTGATATTCCTTCTGATGCAAGGATTAAATGATTCACAAATCAAATTATCATGACTTCATGACTTATCAGGGCAATATTACACACTTTTACAAACTTTTAACTAAATCAACAAATTAGGATAGATTCAGACCCGTAGTCACCAAAATGGTCATAACTTTTGCAAAACTTAATGAAATTCAACCAAACCAAAACAAAAATATATGTAACTCAAATAAATTTTAGAAAATATAAGTTTTAGAATATTATCTTTTCATATGAATTTTTACTAATAGAAACAACAGTTTGGTTTTTGGAAATTTACACAAAAAATTTATCATAAAACTCACAAATATAAATTTCTCCTTATTTCATCTCTTCTTCCAGCTTCTCTAGCCATTAAATTCAAAAAATAATGACCAATACATGATATTTTACAGTATTTTAACTTTCTTTAACCTATTTTCTACCTCCTATGACTCTTGACATTCTTCTTTACTTCAACTTTACATATTGTCAACTTTTTATGACAATATTTTTATTACATATTTGAAAACTTTTACATTTTCTCACAAATGATCATGAAAATTTATAAAAACCCTACTAGCATATCAAAATAGAGTATATATGACATTTTATGATATTTTACCCTTGCATGTGTTTATTTACATAATTTTACCTGTGAGGCCTCACCGAATCCGTCATAGTACCAATGAGATGATTGTGTTACGATGATTTTAATCCTTTGTATTGATACACTTTTGAGACTGTAGGGTTATGTTATTTTGATATCTGCATTTTGATGATCCGCAATTACTTATGCATATTATGACCTAATTGATGCATTTAATGATTCTATTCATGTTTTAAGCTATTGACATTTCTTTAACAGATTGAATGGTAGAAATGCTTGTAATGTAAGAATGTAATGTTTAAAGTGGAAATTAGAGTAAAAAGATAAATTTTGTTATGCATTGAGACCTAACCCACATACCTAGGGATTCAATAGTTGTGGATTCAACATCTTGTCGCAATGATAAAAATAGACTATGAAGCTATTAAAAATATTAAATTGACCATGTTATAAGAAGTAAAGTGTGATGTTATAGTATTTTGAGCATTTTAAATGGAAATTATTAGAAAAAGTAATTTAATTAAAAAGAATGAAGTATGGAACTCAAATGTCGAAAGGTGATATGTAAGTTTTGATATTTTAATATTTTGAAGGTTATATTTGAAATGATTGAGAAAGGGAAAGTTAAATTGAGATGATGAAATATATGCAAGTCTAATGTTGAATGAGATAATGATTGTTTCACTTATGTACTTATTAATTACATGATTTCCTTGGACCACTGATGCTTGAGTTTAGTGTGCAAGAATTTGACCATGGGTTTAAAGGGGAATTAAGGCTCAAACTACTACAAACATGACATAGCCAAGGTTGAATCAATGGAAAAGATTCAAACCTCATTGTAATGTGTTTTATTTTGTATATGTGAATTTATATGTGTGTAATAGCTTAGTTCATGCATTATTGGAGTTAAGTCACTTTTAATGTAATGTGTTGTTTTGTGTGTGTCATTTGACACTTGTGTTGTCCATGTAGAGATGCCATGTCATTCAAGATTTGACAAGAAGTAACCTAACCTAAACCTAACCCCAATGTTGTACCCAAGTTAACCTCACATAGAAAAAAATGCCATGAGGAGTCTCAATCAAAAGAAATTCGAATTTGGACTTGGCTAGGGTTTTTAGGGGTCATTAGGTGGTCCCTAAGTGTCTTTTAGGTGAAAATAAGTTACCCATATGATAGTACATCATGTCAGGGACCTATTTTTGATCATGTGAGTGCCTAGATAGCCTAGGGAGCCCCTTTACCCATGCATTCTTCCATCAATTCGAATTTGGAGTTGTCATATCCATGTTCCCACTTAGTCAAAAATAGAAAAGTTGTAGGAGACAAGTTTGTAAGGAGTAGTGGCTTAGTGTTTTTGCTAAAATAAGTTAGTGAGAAGGCTTTATTAGAGGGTCTTGGCCAAACTAGTGGCGTGTCTACCCACTCTCTAATTTTAGAGACTGTTAGGTTTTGGAGGGAGACTAAGGGAGCTATACTACAACTATCCTCACCATAGCTTGGACCAAGGTTGGTGTCTCAAAACTTGTTTCTTTCTCATTTCTTGCTTTTAGCATGGTTAAACAAATTTGCAAGTGTGAGAGTTCATTAATAGAGTATGCATTTGCATTGTAAATCTTGTGATATGGATTTTTGGGTATTGGGTGAAAGTGTGGTGTTCTTGTTGCATTATGAGCATTGATTATGTATGTGACACTATGAGAATGTGTGATGTTCTTGTAAATTTCTTGGTTCACCTTCTTGGTTTTTTTTTTGTTGGAATGGAAAGAGAATGTGTTTTGTAGATCCTTTCTTGGTTTTATTTTGTTGTTCTTCATTTGTTTTGTTGTTGTTCTTGTTGAATGTGAGTGTTGATTGTGATTATGGGTGTGAAGGCTTCACTCACCCTTGGGAGGGCAGAGAAGCCTTGGGTGAAGGGCATAAGTTGGGCTTGACATTGCAGGTGAGAAAGAAAATTTTGTTTCTACCTCATGATGAGGTTGTTATTATGGAGCATGGGCTCCTTCATGGCCATGAATCTTGTTGTTTGGGAGGTACAAGGAGGTTTGGTGGATGAGGAGAAGATGGTTGTTTTGAAGGCATTGAGAGGCAATGCAATGGTAATATGTTGTTTATGTTGTAGTGGCCTTGAGAGGCAAAATGTATTGGCAATATGATATTATGAATTTCTCCTCCTTAAAGAGCCCACCTTCACCCAACGTTTTATGATTCCAATGGTGAATCATTGTGCAAGCCATGAGAGGGTGTTGATTATATTTTGTGTTGTGTCTTCATGCAAAACTTTGTGATGTATGTGTGAAACCCGGTTTGAGCCTTGTTCCCCTAGCGCGGGGATGGTCTCCTTGGAGGCCTATGGTTGGGTGGAAAGTACCTATGGTCCTTGTTGTTTTCTTTGTAATGCATTTGCATATTTGTGCCCAAGGGAGCAATGGAAATGGCTTGGAATGACCACCTTGCAGATTGATGTATGGATGAGAAAACTTGACATTGTGCCCCTCCTTTGTGAAGGAGGATTCACTAGCTTGTTCATGTTCTCAATGATCATGATGATCTGTGTTCATGTTACTCATTGTTCATGTCTTTCAATGATCATGCTTCATATGATTTCGAAAGGTCTCATGTTGTCTCATTGTGATGAAAGGAGATTGTATCATTGTTACCTAATGTATATGTAGAGGAAATAATGGAAAATGTTGTATATGTATGTTCCTTGTTAAGGTATGATCATGAGTTATGGAAGAGTAGAATACCTTGGCATCATTGTTCCATTGGATAATTGTAGAAGAAATATGTCAGTTGGTAATATTGTTAAGAGAAAAGAAAGCTACTTCCTATTGTATTTAGTTGTGATTGTGGAATCAATTAGAAAATTGTGTATTGTTGTTCTTGTATGGAAATATGTTCTTGTATGGAAACATTGATTGTGAAGGAAGACATGTTGAAATCTAAGGAAGACATGTTGAAATCTGATGCACAAGTTTCTGCACATATGAACTTTTCTTGTTAGTTAAAGCCAAACCTCACAAGGACTTTACATAGGATAATCATTGTAATATCATGCAAGGTAGATTTAGCAAAAGTCATTGTAAGTTATACAATTAGAGATTTGATGTAATCTTGGAGAAGATTAAGTAATGAGACATTCTTTCTTATTAGAAACATTTCATAGATTATTGTGAGGAAGTTTTCTTTTCTATTGATATAGTTGTCTCAATTTGAAGCATACGTGATAGGCTTGTAAAATCCTATGTTATCATAAGAAAGCATTATATTGTTAATGGAACATTGCATATGCATGGTAGATAATGATATTAAGCAAATTATCAGATTTTGATTTAAATGGAAATAAAATTAAATCTAATAACTAAGATGCAAATATGGGTGAACAATAAGTTAAAACTGGAAGTGTGCATTTTATTCTCTGGAAATTTGATGGGAGAGAAGAAAATAACCCACATCAAGTTGCTATTACAGAGCAATATAATAATAGGAAGCATATTCTCAAAACAAACATTTTAATGATTGGACAATATATATTATTAATAGATATAAAATATGTCATCTTCAAATTTTGTTATTGGGAGCAAGAAACCCGTAAGCAAAGTCAACATAGAAAGGACATCTTAAAAAGAAGAAATAAATTAATAAAAAGGGAAACATTATCTGTTTTCAAACTTGACTTGTTTCACTTCACATCTTAATTTCCATGCTGCAGTAGTCTAATCGCCTAGGAAGGCGCAATGCCTCTGCCCAAGATATGGAGGGGACCACGTACTCCTCTAGGCACCTAGGCAATTCAAAAGGAAGGCATTGTTTTATAAAAACGAGGAGTTGGAAAGTGCTTGGGGAGAGGGAAGTCATGTGACTTCCACCCCTCCATGCTATCTTGTCTCCCACAATGCCTCAAACATAGGCGTCTTTTGTGGGAAGTGTAAGAGTGCTAGATTAGTAACATAGGATGGTTAGTGTACTAGGTTAGTATAGAGTTAAATAAGCAGTTTATTTTTTGAGTTATAAAATGTTTTGTAGTTTTTTTTTTGAGGTTAGACATTATCTTTAAGTATGTCTTAAATTGTAGTAGCATACTATGTAGTAAATGCATGTTATTTATAGAATCCTATTTTTATAATTAGAATTTTAAATTGTAGATAAGATTAGTTAGTAATATTGGAGATGTAATGATGATGACTTTAGTTAGGAATTAATTTAGTGAAATTACTTTTAAAATTGTAATTAGTTACTATGGTATGTGTGTGGGTGTTGAATTTATATTTATGATAAAAAAATTTAGTAAAAATATAAAAATAAATAAATTTAAAATTAAAAATAAATAAAAATAGACTTAATGTATGGTGTAGACAAAGTAAGTTGGTTAGTTGGTACTTTTGGATTTATATTTGTGCTTAGAGAGAATTGGATATAATTAGCTAAAGGCATTCGGTGATAGGATTCATCACAAAATTTGTTAGGTTATTATTACCCATGATCTTATCTTTCATTGTTCTAGTTGTTAAAGCAAGATGTTATAGATTCTAATATTGAAGATAGTAAATATCCAACATGATGTTGGATCTCAAGGTGTGATTTGAGACATTGATGTGGCACACCACCAATCCAAAATACACATCTCTCAAAAATTAATCAACAGTAGATTTATAGCGAAATTAGAAAGAAAACTTTAATAGAATGAAAGGATGATAGTCTTAAGGGACACTATGAAAATCCTTAGTAATGATGTTGGGTTAAGTATAGGAATGCTATTAAAACTAGCTTTAAAGACATTAGGAGAAAATGGTTTCTAATTTAAAATAGAATGAGTAATAAAAAGGGTAGTTAGTATTAATTGGCCAATAAGATGTTAGAGTTTAAAGCTAGTTAGTTTGAATATTTGGTATTGTTATATTGAATGTTGAGGTATTCCTTAGGAAGCAAAAAATAAAAATAAAAAATAAAAAATAAAAATTGTTGTGTTATTCTTGACAGTAAATTTTGGGCATGACATTACCATACTAGACAACTTCGACAATCTATTACAAATGACTTTATCTAGCCTTACATATTGACTCAAATGGATTCAAAATATAATTAAAAGATCAAGTATTTCATCTTCATGTATCCTATTTTTATTCCTCTTTGATAGGTGCTCCTAAACCACATTCTTCTACTTCGCATAGGTTTTCTTCATCATCATTTCAAACATATGGGAAAGACACATGAAAGGGTCACACATCATGTGCAACTACTACTCCACATTCTTCTAGATGACTACTGGATTTAGGTGCTTCACACCATATGGCATCTTCTCAGGATTTTTTCTCTTCATTTGAGTCTTCTCCTATTCCACACATTTTTATGGGGGAAACACTATTATAACTATACATGAAAAAGGTTATATTGACATTCATGATGTTATATTTCATTATGTGCTAAGTGTTCCATCCTTGTCCTCTAACCTTCTCTCTATTTGTTAGATTACTCATAGTAAGATGGGGAGGACAATTGAGTCCACGTGAGATTCAGTGCACATCAAAGATAATGAGACAACCAATATTGTTTCTATAGGGACTATTGATTATTCTTTTCACTTGAACTCTTTGTCTCATTTTCATCTACCATCTCCAATATTGGATAATTAATGTCTTTGTTCATTAGAGTTTATTGAGGTGAAGTCAGGTCACTTGAACTTATGTGTTGTTCTCGAGACCAATGTTGTGACTTCTACACCTCCATCTCTTATTTAGATTGCATATGTTGCACAAGATTACTCTTCAACATTTCCTGACATTGGATCTCAATTCATCAAGTCACCTAGTGAGGTTGTTGAGGATATATTAGAGGATATTCTTCTCCTCTTAGATTAAAAAATTTAGGACACCTATTACCCCACCCCCACTAGATATTTGATTGTAAGATTCTCATGCATTCTCTTTTAAGTATCAGCCAGGAGTTCCAACTTCACCTTATATTCAAGGGTTTTATCTTCTTTGGTCAATGGCTTTATTTCTTCCATATTGGAGACACATTGGTATGAATTCCACCATTTTGGGGAGTTATGGAATCTTGAACCTCTATCAAAGAGGGTTTCATCATACTTATGGTTTTGAGAGTCTCTTGAGACATATAATTTGTACTTTATTTTCATCTCTTTTTGGATTAGGGTTTTTCCAATTTGGTTTTCTCTATTTCTCCACTTTATAAATATTTGGTTGTAACTAGGTACCTCACCAGGCCATGTTGTTGGGAACCAATTTTTCTTTCAACATTGTAGTTTCCTTTCTTTTTCTTGCATTGTTTGTACTTGTATTGTTGCTCATCTTAAGGGGGGTGTTAAAGTAAAAAAATGATTTAAGTAAATTGATTAAATTATCTTTACTCCCTTCTTAATATTTTCCTTTTATGCTTTTTTTTTTACTCGATGAATGGCCAAGGCCTTGATTAATTTTATTAAACTTAAAAAGGATTACAATAGTTGAGCTCCATTCAAACGGGAACTGGTAGGAAAGAATGGAGAAGAAAAGCTCCATTCTAGCCTGGGATAGATGTCCTATATTATTACATTTTAAAAGGGGCATACCCCAGTGAATCAAATGTGTTACAATATATGAGGGGCCGAACCCCTTTTGGAAATTACATCGCAACTATATTACATATAAAGAGTTGATCTCTATCTGCTTTAGGTATGAACAATTCTTTAATGCAAATCTTCCTTTAAATCGCAGAACATTTGGTTTATAAATACACCATTTTGTTATATGAATTAAAAGCAATTCGGTTATCAATGATATTTCGAATTTGAAATAATTATTATATTCAAACGTTTTTATATTGAAAGTTTATATATATATATATATATATATATATATTAAAGATATTGAATATATGATTTAATTATATATAAATATATATATCTCCAGTGTTTGACATCAACATTGTTATTTTATAAGTGTTTATGTTGATAATTGTTATATATGAGATGTCAATTTAAATAACTTGTCAATTATTGTTAATCAGCAAGAGATATTGAACTATTAATTTGAATATTCAGGGATTAGAAAATGGTTGACTTTTAATATTAATTTTATTTAATGTATATTAATACTATTTAATATATATTAAATAATTAAGAGAGGACAATTTATATTATGTTGATAATAATTGTTTAATGACGATTATTATAATGATTTAAATTAAGAGACTTAAAATAATATTGGATTTAATTGACAAGGGTCATAATCATTGTTATAACATTTAATAACCTTACTATGATCTGAATTGTTACTAAGTTATGTATTATTAAATAACTTATCGATATACCTTAATGGTGTTAAGAGTTAGTAAAATATTAACTAATGAAGTTTATGGACAGATTCTCTAGATCGATTATTTATAGTTTTGATGAGTTTATTATTTATTAATGTTTGTTGGGTCTAACAAACTATTAATAAATAATGGTGTAAATGGTTTAAATAGTTATTAATTAATCAGATTAAAGTTAATGATTGAAGTTCTGTAAATGATATTAATCAATTTGAATTGGTTAAAAATTTGGAGGAGTATTAATTAATTGAATTTTTAAATCAACATACATAGGGGAATCTATTTGAGGATAATAATATTTGAGGTTTTATTATAATTTGTTGTTATTAAAGTATTAATGGGAACATTGTTGAAGAGTGATGAATTTGGTTATTATAGAATTATTAATAAGATTCCCAATATAGCTTGTTATTAAATATTAACAAGTCATTATTATTGAACTATTAATATGAATATTTGTGTATTGAATTATAGTTGACTTTTAACTTACAAATTATAGTTAGCTGATATTAATTGGAACGTTGCCATGGATATGTAATTATTAATTAAATTAATTAGAGTTAATTAGATTTAATTAATAATTAAGATATGTAATAAAGTTTTAATTGATATGTTAATATCAATCCTTCTAGCGAAGTTGTGTAATATTTACATCGAAGTTGATAAGTCTTATTCTAATGACTTGAATAATGACTTTAGATATTTAATGGTTGTTAGTGATGATTTAATTATTATAACGATTAATATTAAAAGGCTTAAATTTTAGTAATATTTAATTAAGTTTTAATTAAGTATTATTAGAATGATAGAAGGTCATGAATTGTGTACCTATGTTAATTGATTGATTTAATTGATCATTTTAATAAAGTTATAATCTTCTTAATCAAAGATTGATAACTGACTCTTTTATAATTTAACGAATAATGATCCTCTGATTATGTTGAGAAGTTGAAGTAACATTAAAGAAGAGTTAATCAATTAGAATATGGATCTTAGTTAAATAAAGAGAACAATTTAATTAAAGGTCAATGATGATCAGTTTAATATTTATCCTTCAGTTATTCTTAGAATATTATTTTTAATTAATGGAAGGATAATGCTATCAGGGAACAAACGGGTTGACTTGTAGGTCAAATGGTAAATCTTATACACTTGAAGTGTACTTGCAAATAGAAAACATAAACTAAAACCTCGACACTTAATTCAACTATGTGATTTTAGTAAACCAAAACATGTGTTTGCATTGTGTTTTCTCTATGCTTCTTGTTTTGGATTTTTGCGTTGACTAGTGTTGACCAGTCTTAAGTTGTTACTAGAGGCTTGGGGGTTATGAGATGTGATGGCATGTTCATCTTATTTGGTCTCGATCTTTCTAAACCCAACCATGGTTATGTGATGGAATGCTCTATGAAATGTTTGTAATTATTGATTGTTATAGTTGAGATTCTTATGTATGAGACACTTGACTTAACCATTTATGAGTCATCGATCAGTTATCCTTGGATTACTTTCTAGTCACCACGATGGGACTGAAATGTTGATTTATTTTTTGATGATGTCATGTTGTGACATGTTTTGACTCAACCATTTTGGAGTCTTCGATCAGTATGATTTTGAGATATATTTTGGTTATTGAGAACCAATGGATACTTTTGATTATCAGTGATACCTTCAGTTGCCAATAGAGAACTATTGTGGTCATGATTTTCTATGGATGCTTTTTAGATGCTCATGGAGATTTGATGCTTTTATTGTGGATATTTGATGAATCTTATTATGGATTATCTTTTGGTATTTCTTTCCAGTCGCTTGTATAGGACTGGGGTGATTTTATGATTCCATCAACTTAGGGTAGGTTATCTACTTGTCGTGTCGGGAAGTGGCTTGCAATGGGGGCTGGGGCCCTAAGTGGCTACTAGGGTAACTCATTGTAAGTTTTGTTAATAAGTGATAACAGTTACACACTAAATAGGGATTAAATGAACCTAAAAAGATAATTGTTTTGGTTCTCGCCCATGCCTCGAGTGCTTGTACAAACTAGGATGGGAGTAGAGAGAATGCTTGGTTGCGACCATGCATTCCATAGTATGCCTTATCAGTATGAGAGGATACTAGTGGCTGCATGAGGATCAATAGGGACCTGTGGAGTTTAGCTAACTGCCAGGGTAACTTCTACATGATATATGCGATGACACTTTTTCGCTTGCAGAGTAGGTTTCTTACATGTCATTGTGTTCTTCTGGGAATTAGATGTCAATTTTGTGATTGGAATCTTTGAGTTAGTATACTTTTAAGATTCTTGGACTTAGAGAGTATTTATGCTTTGTGATTTGATAGCCTATTTGGGACTTGAGATTATCTCCTTAGCATAGTGGGAGTGGATCACTTAGGTTCCACGCGGTCGGGTGGTAGTGTTTTTCCACTCTTATCATTTGAGATCCGTCTGAGACACTATGGCTGATGCATTCCTTGTTGGCATCTATCTTGGATCTGTTCGTGGATTATGATGGTGGACATGTATCCTTACATTGATGATTTTCATATGTTAGATGATGCTTTACTTTACATGTTAGATTACTTTTTGCATATAATTTAGTATGATTTTAGGAGTGATATTTCTACTATATTAATACCGATGATCTCTTCAGTGATTTGGAATGTTACGCACGGAGGGATGGCTAGGATCCATGATGGTCTAATGATGCTATATACGATTGGGAGGAACCGTGCATTTAGATTAGATGTGTTTCATGATCATGGTTATCTTTTATAATGGATGTTTATATCTTTTATGATGATGTATCATGTATGATGTATGGTTTGTGGTTTCATTTACTTTAATTGCATCATGGATTAATATTGGATGATGATGTACTTTATTTACATGGATGTATATTCTTTTAAGCCTTTCATACCCTGTGGCATGTACAGTGGATGATTGAGAAATCATAAATGTAATTTAAGAACATTGGACTTTTAATGTGGATGTAGTATTAGATGGAACATAATTAGTTATGTTAGATGTGATTCAACGTTAAGGAATCTTTAAAGAAAGTAACTGGTTATGTATGTTATGTTTATTTGAATTGTTGTTATTGCTTCCATTATTAAGTATAAGTTGTGAATGGTTTATCTTTCATGTTAAAAAAAAAGAAAAAAGCTACCAAACTTAATGAAACTTTAGGTTAATTATTTGGATCCCTTGGCGGGGCATTACATTTGGTATCAGAGCCCGAGTTTCAACATTGGGAGCTCTGGGTATATTTGAATGCCACTAGTTGTTAGCTAGTTAAACAAAACGAAAACTTTGAACTATCATGTGTATCTTTTTTAAACTAAAAACTTGAAACTAGGTGAACTAAAAAAGAACTTAAACTGTTACTCGCATATTTTTCATACTTCAACACTTAAATTTCAAAATGGAAAATTCTACTTAAACCTAAAAGAGGGCAAAACTGAAAATTGAAACTTATTCTAGTTGCAAAACATGTATCTTTTATCTATGATTTAAGGTAGTATGCCCTTGATTATCCTTGCAAGCATTAAATTGCTCTTGTTTAGAATATTTTAGGAGATCTTTTTCAGTAGTTGTTAAAGGAATGAATGTTGGATCGATATGGTTTTCGGTTTATCATTAAACCAGAATCATATTGCTCTAAGTGTGTTGTAGTGTCACTAGTAAAATCATATTCCCCTACAAGGAAAAGGGTTCAATGGGACCCGCATAGTGAGTATCTTAGTTTTTCATTCTTGCAGGCTTCTAGGAGTAAGCCTAATTCTAGGGGGGGTGGATGTAGTGCCTGCCCCTAGCTCACATTTTTGCTAACATTGTCAAACTCTTTTAGAGTTGGTTTTATGTTGGTGGTTAGCAGCATTGTTTTGAGACTATCAGATATTGTGCTATGGATTCAGTTGATATGTGATGAGATCACTTAGACCTTACATTTCATGTATGCATGATGATAAGTAAGATGATTTATTATCATATGTATTTTCTTATGGATACTTATCCCATACTTGCATGTGTATGGTGTGCGTGTCTTTTCTTTTACTGTATGGCATTTCTGATGTGGTTAAGGAAGGGAGTCATAGTCACCTGCTAGTCGGGATCTACACGATGCACCACTTCCTGCCATTGCCTGTTTAGCTTAGAATATATATATTGTATGTACATGCATGGTTTTTATGCAGGTTGCAAGTACTGGGCATCAATTTTCCTGAATTGCCAGGATGAGCGTACCCTATCACATTATCTTAATGGTAAGAGAGGGGAGATAAATTCTCAAGTCCAAATCCCAACCCTTTAAGCCATTTGTCCTAATTGAAAATTAGGACAAGTATCTGAGTTGAGTACCCTCCGAATACATTGGATGATGTAATTCATGATATTAACCTTTGGTTTGATTTTTTATGTATTTTGGCTATGATGGGTTTTTGTATTTCTACCTTGTGAGTCTTTGGTGTATTTTCTATTAATTAAGACTAATTAAAAGATTTAATTAATGGTTTAATTTAATAGAAATTAATATGATATTTTAATATTTATTTTATTTAATTAATTAGGAAATTAATAAAATAAAATAATTGAATTTGAAGATAAAAGTTATAATTTTAAAATTGGAATGTGGTAATATTTATTTAAGTTAATAAATATTTTAGCAATTAAGTCTCAAAAATAAATGTAAAAGTGGAAAATATATTTAAATTATTAAGAGATTCTAGATTTCATGTGAATAAAATATAAATATATTTAGTTTTAAATAAGTGGAGTTATTAAAGTTAGTGCATGAGATTTAATAAATAAATTAATTAAATTGAAAATAAATAAAGTGAATATTATATTAATTAATGTGCATTATTTTAATATATGTGAAATTATTTTAATATTTGTTTCACATAGGAGTTTGCAAATTCTCGAGAGTTGTCATGTAGACAACATAGGAGTTTGCACTCTAAGTATGCATAAGTTGTCTACACTTAGGAGTTAGCATATGCTCTTATGCTTCTTCAAGCACTTTAGTCATGTGGGAATTTTGGTTGGCTTGGATCATGGAGGAATTGCGAATGTTGGAGAAGGAAGGGATTTTTCTATAGACTTCTGAGGCATGACAAATTAGCATCAGTGTCTAGGTGCACTCATGATTTTCACTTATTCTATTTGCACTCTTTCTCTTCTCGTCTTCATCGTATTTGTTGTATGTGTCTAAATACACTCCATGAATGAATCCTTAATCTTGAAATTGGAATCTAGATATGTATGTTATTTGATTGCAAAGAAAACAATAGAAAACCCAAGTTCCAATTTAAGGAAGAAATTAGATCTAAATCAGGTTTGGGTTCGAGTTAGAATCGAATTGAGAAATAGATTTAAAAAGGGTTTTAAATTTTATAACCAAATCTATTAGAAGAATTAATGGGTTAATTACCCTTTTGGAAAAATTATTAATTTGTCTAAATAGAAAGCCCTTCTTGTATAAATTAGATATATATGTTCTCTTTATATATATATATATATATGTTTATTAAATACTATGATTTTTTTTTATAACGAATTGCATATATATATACATATATACATATACATATATATATACGTATATACATATACATATACATATACGTATATTGTAGTGCCTACCCTCGTTCACATCTTTTCTGGACATTGTTGTTGTTATTATTAGACTATGTTTGACTAGCTTCATGTTGATGGATTAGTGGTATTTTTTTGAGACTATCAGACATTATGTTATGGATTTAGTGGATTTATGATGAGATCATTTAGACTTTACATTTCATGTATGCATGATGATCATTACATTGCTTCAGTTACTGATGATGATTAGTTAGATGGTTTATTATCTCATGTGTTTTATTATAGATACTTACCCCATACTTGCATGTGTATGGTGTGTGTGTTTTCTTATTGTATGGTGTTTCTGATGTGGTTAAGGAAGGGAGTCATAGTCACCTGCTTAGTCGAGATCTACATGATGCACTACTTCCTGCCATTATCTGTTTAGCTCAGCATTATATATATTGTATGCACATGTATGGTTTTTCTGCAGATTACAGGTACCAGGTATCGACTTCCCTGAATTGCCAAGATGAGTGTACCCTATTATACTATCTCAATGATAAGAGAAGGGAGATAAATTCTCAAGTCCAAATCCCAAACCCTTAAACCAATTGTCCTAGTGAGGTAGGACAAGTATCAAAATATTTTACCCACCAAATGTGTCGGATGACATAATTCGTGATTTTTAACCCTTTAGACTGATTTTGTGTGAATTGCTCTATGATGGGTTTTCATGTTTTATCTTGGAGGTCTATGGTGAATTTTCTATTAATTAAGTCTTAATAAATAGATTTAATTAATAAATTAATTATTTGAGAAAATTAATATAAAATATCATGATCTTTGATATTTTGATTATAATTAATTAAATGAGAATTAATTGAGGAAAAATAATTAAATAAAAGAAAATTAGAAATTAAAATTAATAATAAATATAAAATAATAATAAAGTAATAAATAAATAATAATAAAAGTTATAAAAATTAAAATGAAAGTTATAAAGATTTAAATAAAAATTATATAAAAAGTAAATTGGTGCTATAAGCTTGCCTAGGAGTTAATGCACCTTTTCATTTCTCATATGTCAACAACACGGAGGTTAGTGCATCAATTAAGCACATGGTGTCTACAACCCTATGACTCATCTAGAAGGTTGGAAAAGACACATGCTTAGTTGGTGACACCTTCTAGTTGTTTCTAGAAGCATTCTAGGTGTTTCTTGAGAGCTCTTTATATTTAGGCACTCCTAGAAGCTTAGACATAGCGTTGGGAGAGCATTTGGAGCATTGGAGAACTCGAGAACTCTGAAGAAGGAAGAAGCTTGCTTTGCGGGTTTCTGAGGAAGAGTGAATTAGCATCAGAATTCGAGTAGATTCTTGTGATTTTATTTATGCTATTTCGGCATCTTGCATTCCCTATCTTCTTCGTGTCTTCCATATGTCTTCTGAGGTTTTTCCTATTTTAATTGTATGCATTCTCAATATGGGAAGTTAATATTTATTTAAGAATCTTTATATGCATAGATATGAAGAGAACATGGGGCTAGGGTTTAAATTGTAGCCAAACCCATTAGATGAAGTATTGGGTAAATTTAGAGATCAAATAGTTTATAGGAAAATTCTGAAAATTAGAATTTTTAAATAAATTGTGTATTTTCTCATTGTAAAATATACATGTTTATAATTTACGCATCTACATATATATATATATATATATATACATATATATATATATATATATATACATATATATATATGTATACATATATATATATATACATATATATATATATGTATACATATATATATATATGTATATATATATATATATGTATACATATATATATATACATATATATATGTATACATATATATATATACATATATATATGTATACATATATATATATACATATATATATATGTATACATATATATATATATATATATATATATATATATATATATGCTGTGATATTCGATTAAATTTTGCAAGTACATATATATAAATACACACATATATATATATATGCATATATATACATATATATATATTGATAAATCGTAGTGTTGAAACTTTAATAAAAATTTCGAACCGCAAACTGCAAACATTTTATTAAAAACGGTATTGAAATCATATTTGGGAAAAATAATAATAATAATTAATTAAGGGAGGGGTAGGTTATACCCACCCCACACCCTCTGTATGTCGTATGACGACACACCTGCAGTCACAGGTACTGCAACTGACGTCGTAGGCTTGCGACATCAGGTATGAGGTCGCATGGTTATTTAAAAACCACGCACGACAATGCGATTCATTTAAGATCGCCGCATGGTATTGAGTCCGCCGTCGGATGTTATTGAAACATTCAATTTTTTTCTTATATGCAAAGTTTTATATTACTTATTATATTTATATATATAATATTATAATTCAATTTTTTTTATATTTCATTTTTAATAAAATGATAATTATATATGTATATATATATATATATATATATATATATGTGTGTGTGTGTATAAACATTATTAATAATAAATAATAAATGGTTTGCATTAAGAGACTATTTCTTTTAATAACAAATTATTTTATAATGTTATAGTTGAATCTTTTTAATTTGGGAAGATGTATATTTCAAAATGATGGGATTATTATCAACAAAATCTGTATATAAAAGACATTTAGAAAATTTAGAAAATTGAGTTCTAAAAGTTAGAGGGAAAAACCTTTATCCTTCAATACAGATACATGGGTTGGGAAAAACATACAAAATGTTCCTCCAACTTGAAAACATAAACTGAGACCTCTATATTTAATTTCAAGTTTGTAAATTTAGCAAAACCAAAACATGTGTTTGCATTATGTGTTCTTTATACTATTGTTTTGGGTTTTGGGTTGACTAGTGTTGACTAGTTATAAGACGTCTACCAGAGGCTTGGGGGTTATGTGATTGTGATGTCATGATGATGTTTTTAATCTCGATCTTTATAAACCCAACCATGGTTATGTGATGGAATGCTCTATGTAATGTTTGTAAATTACTGATTGTTATAGTTGAGAGTCTTATGTATGAGACACTTGACTTAACCATTTTTGGTTCATCGATCAGTTATCCTTTGTTGTTTTCTAGTCGCCATGATGGGACTAAAATGTGGATTTACTCTTGATGATGTCATGTTGTGACATGTTTTGACTCAACCATTTTGGAGTCTTCGATTAGTATGATTGAGATATATTTTGGTTATTGAGAACCAATGGATACTTTTGATTATCAGTGATACTCTAGTTGCTAATAGAGAGCTGTTGTGATCATGATTTTCTATGGATCCTTGATCATGGAGATTTGATGCTTTTATGCATATTTGATGATTTTATGGATTATCTTTTGTGATTTTGAAATTTATGATTCCATGAGCTTAGGGTAGGATATCTACATGTAGTGTCAAGAAGTGGCTTGCAATGGGGGCTGGGGCCCTAAGAGGCTGCCAGGGTAACTCATTGTAAGTCGGATTAATAAGTGAAAACATTCACACCTAATACTAACTAAATAAACCTAGTAAGATAAGTGTTTTGGTTCTCGCCCATGCCTTGAGTGCTTGTGTAGACTAGGATGGGAGTAGAGAGAATGCATGGTTGCGACCTTGCATTCCATAGTATACATCATCAGTATGAGAGGATACTAGTGGCCATATGAGATCAGTATAGACCCATGGAGTTTAGCTAACTGCCAGGGTAACTTGTACGTGATAAATGCGATGACACTTTCCCACTTGCATAGTAGATTCCTACATGTCATTGTGTGCCTCTGGGAATTAGATGTCGATTTTTTGTTTGGAACCTTTGAGTTAGTATGCTTTTAGGATTCCTGGACTAGTAGAGATTTATGCTATGTGTTTTGGATAGCCTGTTTGGGACTTGAGATTATCTCCTCAGCACGGTGGGAGTGGACCACTTAGGTACCACGCAGTCTGGTGGTAGTGTTTTTTCCACTCTTATCATTTGAGATTCATTAAGACATTATGGCTGATGTGTCCTTCATGATGGTGGATATGTATCCTTTCATTGATGATTAGCATATGTTAGATGATGTTATCTTATGCTTTTATTTGCATGTTAGATTACTTTCTGTATATGATATAGTATATGTTAGGAGTGACATTCCTACTATGTTAATACTGATGATCTCTTCGGTGATTTGGAATGTTACGCACAGAGGGATGGCTAGGGCCCACGATGGTCTAATGATACTATTAACGGTTGGGAGGAACCGTGCACTTAGTTTATTATGTTTAATTTTTATGATAGATGTATATCTTGTATGATCATGTATCATGTGTATCATGTGATTATCTTTACTTTGATGTATCATGGATTAGAATAGGATGATGTACCTTATTTCACATATGTATATTCTTTTAAGCTTTTCATACCCTGTGACATGTACAGTGGATGATAAAGCATTTAGAAATGTAATGTATAAATAGTGGACTTATCATTATTATTTCATGTGGTTGTTATATTAGATGGATTCAATAATGTTAGTTGACTTAGATGTAATTCAACGTTAAGGGATCCTTAAAGAATGTAACCAGTTGTGTATGTTATGATTACTTTTAGATGGACATTGCTATTGCTTCCGTTATGGTGCATAAGTTATATGTGGTATTTATTTTCATATTTAAAAAAAAAAAAAATGCTGCCAAACTTAGTGAAATTCTAGGTTAATTCTTTGGATGCCTTGGCAGGGCATTACATATATATATACACATATATACATATATACATATATGTATATAACTGTCTAAGAAAATGTAGTGGAAAATCTTTTTAATAAAATCCAAATTGCGTTTCACAATTGGTAAAGCAATTTTGAAAATATTATTAAAATTTTACATATCAGATGGATGGGTTACACCCATCCCCTTTTAATGAAATGTCAGCAGCTCATGCTTGTTGTCACAAATACTGCGATTGTCGTCACAGGCCTTGCGACAGAGGCAGGCCGCACGGCTAGTACATTGTGGCAACAGCTTTAAAGCCTGCATCGTCCTTTAAATCGCAGAACATTTGGTTTATAAATACACCATTTTGTTATATGAATTAAAAGCAATTCAGTTATCAATGATATTTCGAATTTGAAATAATTATTCTATTGAAATATTTTTATATTGAAAGTTTATTAATGTATGTATGTATGTATGTATGTATATGTATGTATGTATGTATATAGGTATATATATATATATGTATATATATAAGTATTAAAGATATTGAATATATGATTTAATTATATATAAATATATATATCTCCAGTGTTTGACTTTAACATTGTTATTTTATAAGTGTTTATGTTGATAATTGTTATATATGAGACGTCGATTTAAATAACTTGTCAATTATTGTTAATCAGCAAGAGATATTGAACTATTAATTTGAATATTCAGGGATTAGAAAATGGTTGACTTTTAATATTAATTTTATTTAATGTATATTAATACTATTTAATATATATTAAATAATTAAGAGAGGACAATTTATATTATGTTGATAATAATTGTTTAATGACGATTATTATAATGATTTAAATTAAGAGACTTAAAATAATATTGGATTTAATTGACAAGGGTCATAATCATTGTTATAACATTTAATAACCTTACTATGATCTGAATTGTTAATACGTTATGTATTATTAAATAACTTATCGATATACCTTAATGGTGTTAAGAGTTAGTAAAATAATAATTAATGAAGTTTATGGATGGATTCTCTAGATCGATTATTTATAGTTTTGATGAGTTTATTATTTATTAATGTTTGTTGGGTCTAACAAACTATTAATAAATAATGGTGTAAATGGTTTAAATAGTTATTAATTAACCGTATTAAAGTTAATGATTGAAGTTCTGTAAATGATATTAATCAATTTGAATTGGTTAAAAATTTGGAGGAGTATTAATTAATTGAATTTTTAAATCAACATACATAGGGGAAATCTATTTGAGGATAATAATATTTGGGGTTTTATTATAATTTGTTGTTATTAAAGTATTAATGGGAACATTGTTGAAGAGTGATGAATTTGATTATTATAGAATTATTAATAAGATTCCCAATATAGGTTGTTATTAAATATTAACAAGTCATTATTATTGAACTATTAATATGAATATTTGTGTATTGAATTATAGTTGACTTTTAACTTACAAATTATAGTTAGCTGATATTAATTGGAATGTTTCCATGGATATGTAATTATTAATTAAATTAATTAGAGTTAATTAGATTTAATTAATAATTAAGATATGTAATAAAGTTTTAATTGATATGCTAATATCGATCCTTCTAGCGAAGTTGTGTAATATTTACATCAAAGTTGATAAGTCTTATTCTAATGACTTGAATAATGACTTTAGATATTTAATGGTTGTTAGTGAAGATTTAATTATTATAACGATTAATATTAAAAGGCTTAAATT
This sequence comes from Cupressus sempervirens, assembly GCA_028749045.1. Taxonomy (NCBI): domain Eukaryota; kingdom Viridiplantae; phylum Streptophyta; class Pinopsida; order Cupressales; family Cupressaceae; genus Cupressus; species Cupressus sempervirens. The sequence goes on along the minus strand of CM053793.1, from coordinate 356,313,118 downwards.
TTAGTAATATTTAATTAAGTTTTAATTAAGTATTATTAGAATGATAGAAGGTCATGAATTGTGTACCTATGTTAATTGATTGATTTAATTGATCATTTTAATAAAGTTATAATCTTCTTAATAAAAGATTGATAACTAGCTCTCTTATAATTTAATGAATAATGATCCTTTGATTATATTGAGAAGTTGAAGTAACATTAAAGAAGAGTTAATCAATTAGAATATGGATCTTAGTTAAATAAAGAGAACAGTTTAATTAAAGGTCAATAATGATCAGTTTAATAAGTAAAATATTTATCCTTCAGTTATTCTTAGAATATTATTTTTAATTAATGGAAGGATAATGCTATCAGGGAACAAATGGGTTGACTTGTAGGTCAAATGGTAAATCTTATACACTTTAAGTATACTTGCAAAGAGAAAACAGAAACTAAAACCTCGACACTTAATTCAACTATGTGATTTTAGTAAACCAAAACATGTGTTTGCATTGTGTTTTCTCTATGCTTCTTGTTTTGGGTTTTTGGGTTGACTAGTGTTGACCAGTCTTAGGTTGTTACCAGAGGCTTGGGGGTTATGAGATGTGATGGCATGTTCATCTTATTTGGTCTCGATCTTTCTAAACCCAACCATGGTTATGTGATGGAATGCTCTATGAAATGTTTGTAATTACTGATTGTTATAGTTGAGATTCTTATGTATGAGACACTTGACTTAACCATTTATGAGTCATCAATCAGTTATCCTTGGATTAATTTCTAGTCACCACGATGGGACTGGAATGTTGATTTATTTCTTGATGATGTCATGTTGTGACATGTTTTGACTCAACCATTTTGGTGTCTTCGATCAGTATGATTTTGAGATATATTTTGGTTATTGAGAACCAATGGATACTTTTGATTATCAGTGATACCTTCAGTTGCCAATAGAGAATTGTTGTGGTCATGATTTTCTATGGATGCTTTTCAGATGCTCATGGAGATTTGATGCTTTTATTGTGGATATTTGATGAATCTTATTGTGGATTATCTTTTGGTATTTCTTTCCAGTCGCTTGTATAGGACTGGGGTGATTTTATGATTCCATGAGCTTAGGGTAGGTTTTCCACTTGTAGTGTCGAGAAGTGGCTTGCAATGGGGGTCGGGGCCCTAAGTGGCTGTAACTCATTGTAAGTTTTGTTAATAAGTGATAACATTTACACACTAAATAGGGATTAAATGAACCTAAAAAGATAATTTTTTTGGTTCTCTCCCATGCCTCGAGTGCTTGTATAGACTAGGATGGGAGTAGAGAGAATGCTTGGTTGCGACCATGCATTCCATAGTATGCCTTGTCAGTATGAGAGGATACTAGTGGCCACATGAGGATCAGTAGGGACTCGTGGAGTTTAGCTAAATGCTAGGGTAACTTCTACATGATATATGCGATGACACTTTCCCGCTTGCAGAGTAGGTTTCCTACATGTCATTGTGTGCCTCTAAGAATTAGATGTCAATTTTGTGATTGGAATCTTTGAGTTAGTATACTTTTAGGATTCCTAAACTTAGAGAGTATTTATGCTTTGTGATTTGATAACCTATTTGGGACTTGAGATTATCTCCTCAGCACAGTGGGACTGGACCACTTAAGTTCCACACAGTCGGGTGGTAGTGTTTTTCCACTCTTATCATTTGAGATCTGTCTGAGACACTGTGGCTGATGCATTCCTTGTTGGCATCTATCTTCGATCTGTTCATGGATTATAATTGTGGACATGTATCCTTACATTTATGATTTGCATATGTTAGATGATGCTTTACTTTACATGTTAGATTACTTTCTGCATATGATGTAGTATGATTTTAGGAGTGACATTCCTACTATATTAATACCGATGATCTCTTCAATGATTTGGAATGTTATTCATGGAGGGAAGGCTAGGATCCATGATGGGCTAATGATTCTATTTATGGTTGGGAGGAACCGTGCATTTAGATTAGATGTGTTTTATGATCATGGTTATCTTTTATGATGGATGTTTATATCTTTTATGATGATGTATCATGTATGATGTATGGTTTGTGGTTTCATTTACTTTAATTGCATCATGGATTAATATTGGATGATGATGTACTTTATTTACATGGATGTATATTATTTTAAGCCTTTCATACCCTGTGGCATGTACAATGGATGATTGGGCAATCAGAAATGTAATTTAAGAACATTGGACTTTTCATGTGGATGTAGTATTAGATGGAACATAATTAGTTATGTTAGATGTGATTCAATGTTAAGGGATCTTTAAAGAAAGTAACTGGTTATGTATGTTATGTTTATTTGAATTGTTGCTATTGCTTCTGTTATTAAGTATAAGTTGTGAATGGTTTATCTTTCATGTTTTAAAAAAATTTAAAAAAATGCTACCAAACTTAATTTAACTTTAGGTTAATTCTTTGGATCCCTTGGCGGGGCATTACAAGTTCTTTTTCAAAAGACCATCCTAGATCGAGAAGGGTCCTTCTTCTTTCATGCATTTTCTGAGATGGGACTTAGTTACTTCCACAATATTAGCCTCAATTTTAAGAATTAATTCCTCGAATTTTAGCTCAGGGTCATAGAAGATGTGCCTATTCCTCTCCTTCCAAATCTCCCAAGACATGATCGAAGGGAAAATATTTCAAAGCTTACAATAAACACCCTTAACCAGATTATAAGGCCAACCCAAAAGAAGTCCCAAAAAGACTGTGGTAATGGTGTGGACCATCCCAACCTAGATCTCAGCCATTCCCAACATTTTTGTGAGAATGCACACTTATAAAGCAAGTGGTTCATGTCTTTAGAGTTTTGTTTGGATAAAATGCATCTAGAGGGGCCTTGAATCCCAAATTTTCCAAGCCTATCTGTAGTAGAAATCCTATTTTGGAAAGCTAACCAAAGGAAGAAACTAGCCTTAGATAGACAAGCCACATCCCAGCAAAGTTTGAGAGGGATATCAACCTTATCCCAGCTTTTGGAATGTAGTAAGGCTCTATATCCATCTTTCACTTTATAATTACCATCATTAGTCACAGCCCATATAAGTTCATCTTTCTTCTCTAATTGTTTGAATGCCCTATCTGATAGTATCTTGTTAAAAGCTTCTACTTCCATCGGATCCACACCCAAACCATCTGCTGATTTCCAAACCCATTTATCAACACTATTCAATGAGATCTTAGTTTTATAGTTCTTAACTTTATTCCCCTAACAAGAGATTAACAAGTCCTTTAGAAACTTTGGGAAGGGTTTGGAAACTAACGAGGGGTGACTATCCCAAGAGTCTTCCCAAAATAAGGCCTCATCACTTATGCCAACTTCCCACGTAAGAAACTTTCCTATGAGATCATGGAATGTCAGCATAAAGTTCCAACTTTCAGAACCCTAGGAGGATTGATCATCCTAAAAGTAGAAGTAGGATCCTTTGCATTTAAGTATTTGTTATAAGTGATCTTTGCTCATTTTTTTATCTCTTTCTTTGTATAGATGCTAGATCAATTTAGCACCCAAAGCTTTGTTTTGCCATTCTAGATTCTTGACACCAAGACCACCTAGCTCCTTAGGTTTTCGAATGTTTTCCCATTTGATTAAAGCTAGCTTTTTATCTTCTTCATAGTCTTTCCAAAGGAAATTCCTAAGCTTAGATTTAAATTTGACATGATAAGTTTTTATGAGAGGAAGGCAAGAAAGAGGATAAATGGGAATAGCTGAAAGTAAAGAACTAATTTTAGTTACCTTTCCTGCTTTCAAAAGCCATTTGTCTTTCCATCCCCAAATCCTAGCATCCATTTTTTCAAAAGTGTTATGCCATGCCTTGCAGGATTTAATGCCCTTCTCAAGTGTAATTCCCAAATATTTACACAGGAATTGTCCTTTTTTATAGCCCATGAACTTATAGATCTTGTCTTCATTTTCTTTGTTCATATTCATTAAGATAATCTCAGATTTTGCCTCATCTAATTTTTATTTGGATGCCATCATATATGAATTTATGTTCAATTTAAATCCTGATGCTTCTATAATGGTACTCATCCTAGGAAGAATTGTGTCATCAGCATATTGTTGATGAGTGATATTAGGCATGTTCCTAGCAACAATAATTCTTGAAATTGCCTAATTTTGGTGGGCATCGGATAAGGCTCTCCCAAAGAATTTGGCCATAATGATAAAAGGAGAGGGTGATAATGAATCACCTTGCCAAATACCCTTTGAAATTTCAAAGAAACCTTCAGGTGTTTCGTTAATCAAAATAGAGATTTTAGGCGTAGAGATGAATTTAAAAATAAGATTAATCCATTGACGAGAGAAACTAAAGGCTTCAAGAACCTTACACAAAAATCTCCAATCTACCATATCATAGGCTTTTTGTATATCAAGTTTCATAAACATGCAAGGATCTTTGCTTTTTCTAGCTAAATGAATTGTTTCTTGGATAGTTATGATGCCATCTAAAATAGATCTTCCAGGAAAAAAACTAGTTTGTTCCTTGGAGATGAGTTTTGGCAAACAAAATTTAAGCTTGTTAGCTATGATCTTGGAAAAGATCTTATAAATCATATTATAGAGGGTGATAGGCTTGAAATCCCCAACATATTCGGGATTAATTTTTTTGGGGATCAATGTAATAAAGGAAAAGTTAATTTTAGATAATAGAGCTTTGCCATTTCTAAAAGCTTCGATAGCCTTCTATAAGTCAATCCCAATAATATCCTAGCCTTTCTGAAAGAAGAAAGCCTAAAATCAATCAAGTCCAGGAGATTTATCTAGGTTCATATTAAAAACAATTGATTTTACCTCATCCAAGGTAATAGGTTTATTTAAGAATTTATTGTCCTATGCTAAGATTAGTTTAGGTATAAATTTAAGCATTTTATCTTGTGCCACTTTATTAGACCCTTCGTAGTTATTAAGAATTTCCTTTAAATGTGTTACCAAAGTTTCTACAATTTCATTTGGATTTTCCACCCACATGCCCAAGTGATTTTTGATACTAGTAATTTTATTCTTCGATCTATTATACAAGGTTGAGTTGTGGAAAAATCTAGTGTTTCGGTCTCCCTCATCCAACCACTTTTCCGTAGATTTCCATCGCCAAAACATTTTTTTTGGATAAAATTGTCTCTTGCTTAGCCAATAAATCTTTTTCTAGTAGGTAGCTATCTTTGTTCATGCCTTTCTTAATAATTTCTAGGTTTAGATTTCTTAATTGATTTTCTATCTCTAATTTTTCTTTGAAAATATTATTAAAATGAGCTTTGTTCCACTTTAAAATGATTTCTTTTAATAATTTTAATTTGGAAACGAAAACAAACATCTTTGAACCTTCAACAATGTCTTGTGCCCACCAAAATTTAATGTTTTCAATGAACGCAAGATCTAAGAACCAAAATTTTTCACATTTAAATGGGTTCCTAATAGGATTTAGGGATTTAGAGAGTTCTAGATGAACCAAGTAATGATCGGACCTAGCAATTGGTAGAACAGACAATTGGAAATTATAACTATTTTCATCTAAATCCCCTATAATAAAAAACTTATCCAGTTTCTCTACAATATAAGCAGTCTTTCCTCCTATTGTTCCAAGTAAAATTACCATTATCAATAGGAACATCGATCATGTCATGTTTTCCTATCCACATTTTGAAATCTAAAGAAGATTGCGACAGATGATGAATACCTCCCGATTTTTCAGATAAATCTAAGATAGTGTTGAAATCTCCTCCTATCAAAAAAGAATTGTTCTTAAAGTTGTAGATAAAATTACTAATTTCAGCCCAGACACCTCTTTTATCCAAGTAACTGCTAGGACCATAAACATTAATAAGAATAACTTGCAAATTTGATTTAAGACTCTTGACACTAGAACTAATCCAATTGGAACTACTATTAAGACAGTTTAACAAGAACTTCCTAGGATTCCAAATTACACCTAAACCCCCTGACGCACCTATAGATTCTTGAAAGAAAGAATCCTAAATACCTAACATTTTTTCTAATTTTATTGCTTCATCCTTACTTAAGTTAGTTTTTTGAATTATTATAATATCTAATTCAAAAGGTTTGAGATTATGTTTTACTAACCTTTTCTTGCTAGGAGCATTTAGACCCCTAGCATTCCACATTGTAATCTTCATACCTCTTTGGGAAGGCACTTCCCCTTCCCAATATTTAGTAGCTGATCAATCTTTTGCATCCTTCTACTTTCCTCAAGTTCTTCAGTGATCTTTTTCCTCTTTTACCCTTCATCTTACCACATTTAGGAGAGCTTAGACCCTCCTAATTCCTCTGGATCCCAAGATGTTCAAGGTCTATCCCTGCATTTTGGACACTGGTCTTCTTCTGGTCACTTGTTCCTTCTCTGTCTTCTGACTCTAATTCTCTTATAATCTTGTTAATTACATTAGGCTGAGCATCTACTACAATTCCATTTCTTGTCATATTTTCCAAACTCATTCCATTATCTCTATCCTTGGGGCTTGTGATACCAATCTAAACTTGTCTTAATGCATTATCCTCTACCTCTATACACATCAAATCTCTTCTAAGATCTTCGCATGAATAATTGTTACCTCCTAGCTTAATGATTCTCTAAATCAAATTTGCCTTTTGAGCCTTTGTATTGTTATCAATATTCTCAAAACAAAATACCTGAATTAGATCATTTACTAGCTACTCAAGGTCCTCATCACTTGTATTCAGATCATTTAAAGTTTCCTCCATACTAACTTCTCTATTTAAGAATTCTTGCAGATCATTTGCCAAGGAACTCTGATCCTTAACACACTCCAATTTGTTAGAATTCACTGCTCGAGTAAAAGGAGAACTTCTGACTTTTGATGGTGTCTGGCAAAATTTTGAAGATTTTGAGAAACTTTCTTTGCTCAGTGTGCTCTCAGTAGATTCTTGTATCTGACATTGATCCACTTTAGATATTTCCTTTGGGAAAATGGGAGGTCCACACAAATATGCTTTTTCTTCAAATAGCATCAAATTATCTGCATCCTCTATATTAACTTCTAATGAAGCCCTTGTATCCTTGTTTTGTTGAAGGCTATGCCACAAATTGTCTATATCTCCATTCTCTATGGAAACCAATTGGTTGTCTTTGGGACCTTTGTCAACAAAGTCCTTTAATTCCTGCTATTTACTTCTACTAAAATCTAGAGATCTCTAACTCTTTGCAATCCTGCCTAGTAATTCCTACTCCTTATGTAGTGCCTTCCCATTTATTGCCTTTTCATTGGTATCTTCTAATACTAATGTTAGTTTTGAGTTTTTCTGTGAAGAATTTTGAGTTTTCTTCCTTTTCCTTTTTACTACAATTTCTTTCCCAGTTGAAGAATATGATCTTTTATCTTGTTCCACCACAATGAATGATTTGAGTCTTCCCTTATTTGGAATATCTTCAATGTTGAAAGTGCTCCCATTCTAGGGATCTGTAAGAGTGATACATTGATCAAGATTCAAATCAGTAGGATCCATAGTGCATGCTTCCACTTTTGGCTTCTGACTTTGAGTTTTGAACATTGGGAATAAAATCTGAAGATTTGAGGTGCATGGTAAAGTTTTAAAGTTTGTATCTTGACCCTTCTCAATATTTATTTTCTTTGATATCTCTCCTTCAAATCGGTGCACATCACATTCATATGTCACTCTTTTTGTTGAAGATTTGAGGTGCATGGTAAAGTTTTAAAGTTTGTATCTTGACCCTTCTCAATATTTATTTTCTTTGATATCTCTCCTTCAAATCGGTGCACATCACATTCATATGTCACTCTTTTTGTTAACACTTTCCTAATTACTTGAGTAAAGTGGTTGTAATTCATTTTTATAAGTAGTTTAACATTGTTATAGTATTGGAAAGAGAAATATATACCTAGAAACTCTCCTAGACCAAACCCTAATGATTTGAGAATCTCTATATGGTTCAATTCCATTGGCAGAGATTGAATGTTAACCCAAATAGGGCAAACAAAATCTAAACTATATAGTTTAAAATTAGGACACTATTCAATGAATTTAACATGCCTATTAATAAAACATTCAAATACATTTATAAATTCTTTTTTGATGTCTTCATTTTTGCAATGTAAATAGAGAACAGAGTCTAAGAAATAAGATATACTTACCTATGACTTGCAATTTTGTCCAAGCTAGTTAGAGAGAAAAAGCATGTCATCCTTAGAACCACACCAAATTGCGAAGACACCACATTTTTTGCAATTGAACTAGGCTTCTTAAATTTCTTCTTCATGAAGGGATATGGAAGGAGAAACATCTAAAGGAGTAGCCTAAGGTTTGAGGATGCCCTTGGGGTTTGTAGGGGTTCTTGAAGTAGATAACTCATCATGGTGGTGTGGAGGGATATATGAACAAGACTGACCAAGTCCCGTAGGGGAGCCATTCCTGAATCTAGATGGGGAAGAAAATGAAGTAGAAGTTGATATAGTAGGAATGAAAGCTAGCTTACTAGAGTTATGTTGGGAAAATTTTGTGAGGTGAAAACCCCTAAATTGCTCATCCAAATTGTCTAAAGTGAAGAATGACAATGAGTGGCTTGTTAAATCTGAGGTATTGTATGATGAATCTCTTTTCACCTTCTTTGGAAACCAAGATCTATGATTGGAAACATTCTATGGATAATGTCATTTTCTCCTATCCCTAGTCTCCAAATTCTCCATAATGGAGAATTTATTTAAAATTTTGACCTTGAAATCTGATTTAGATCCTTTCTGAGTGTTATTCACACTTGGTCTGTATTGCTTTTTTGTGGTTTTTTTGAAGTTTCAACTGATATTCAACCAAGAATTTAGTTACTTGGTTTAATTTTTGGAGCTCTGCTTTTCTTTTTTCGCAAATTTGCAACTAATCATCATTTTTCTAGTTTTCTTAACAATCCTTTCATGCACTTGCATTATTTATTAATAACTAAATATTAATTATTAAATTCCTTTTACCTCTTAAGGTTACCCTTTTAGGTTTTATGATCTCATTATATAAGGATTAATCTCTTGTATTTTTAATTTATTCTTTTAGTTTGATAATACAATCAAGCATATTTTTAGAGCAAACCCCTTGCCCTCTCATCTTTTCTTCTTCGTGACATGTTTTTGCATATAGGTGTTTATGGGTGGAGAAGATTCATATTTATCAAATCTTACAAAACTAAGCCTATTAAAAATTTGAATCCCTTGAAAATGCCTAATAATCTGGTTCACACTCATAAATATCTAAAAATGGTGTCATTGATAATAATAAAATAGTAATAAATTTCACAAGCCTCAAACCTAGTTAATAAATAATATTTCTTGAGGCTTTTGGGATGGATAAAAAAACTAATATAATGAAATAAGAAGAGAACCAAACTAATGAAATATGAATAAAAAAATTTATCTACAAAGGGAGATATCGATTCCATATTTAAACCAAAGAAAGATAAGAAACATGTTATTTGGATTTTTCTTACCTATATGAAGCTAAACAATAAAAAATATGCTTTGAAGATATTCACTAGGATGTGTGGACAAATTAGGAAACTCACACCTATATCCTCTCATAAGGGGTTGAGCACTATGAAAATACAATGATCCTTCATTTTTATGGAAGATGGATATGCAATTGATAGTTGAAAATGAAAGATCTAGGGAAAGATGGAAAAATAAATGATATACGCATGGTTTGAATATGGAGTAAGAACTCAATTTTGAGAGTAGATATGGAAAGTAGAACAAGTGATTGAACCATGATCTAGATTTCAATTCAAAATGTGAGGTTAACAATAACCAAGAGGTTAGGGGTAAGTCTATTTTTGTCTAACCCCACACTTTTGGATGAAGAAGCCATGGTCAAACTATAGCTCATGTCCTTCTTGATCCATATCTCCTTCCACACAACAACTACCTATCTCTTGCATGACAAAAAAAGAGAGAAACATGTTGTAAAAAGGGGTTTTCCTTAGTGAGACCCCAATTGATGAGTGGACCTTGAAATATAAATAAAATTGATTGAAAATGAAGCATCTTGATATGTAGTAGAGGCTCACCAAAAGGATTGTACCTTCACAAACCTTTGTAGTGTTGAGATTCCTATGAATATGTTTTAAGTTATTTTGAATGTTGTCTTGACTTTGGGTCTCAGATAGGAAGAAGATGAATACTTCACTAATTCTTAGATCTTAACATTAATTTATATATTTCTTTCTTGATGCTTGACACTTGATGATGTATGCTTGATGATTGAATGAATCTCCTTGATTTATTGAATTGTCTTGATTACCTTATGAAATTCTTGAGTGATCTTTAAGCCCATGAATGCTTACCAAAATGAAAAAAGGTACTATTTTTTTGGAACCTCTCCAAGCCATTTTGTAGTGCAAAACTCAATGGAGGCCAATATGGATTTGGGTATCCCTCTAAAATCAAAATATCATCATCCAATTAAATTTTTGGGGCATGTCTTAGGGTTAAGGATGAATCTTACATTGAGGGTGTCCCAAACAATCCCAAACCCACCTAATTTCCCTTGACAACTAAAAATGGGCTTAGATTTAAGTTGGAATCCAATTTGATATGAGGATTCCATCAATATGTGTAAAATTGAGGTTGGATCAAGAATAACAAGTGTAAAATTATTACATATTAGAATAGGTCATAAATAAAGATTTTTTTTATAGGGATACAATTTGGGATAATGGATTTGACCCCCACTTTAGAAAGACCATGAACCTACTTTACATATAGAATAAAGTATATCAATGTATAGGAAAGTACTCAAGTGTCAAAGTAAAAGAGACAAGGAAACATCAATCCTACAAGTGACTTAAGTCATCATTAATCTAAGACCAGGAATAAAGAAACATTCACATGAAGACAAAAAAAAGAACAATACATGATGGTTGTGCTATACTAGCCAACCCATCTCAATGATGCATTGAAATCCCAATGAAATAAATTGATGCAAAATTAAAATCAAGGAAAATATTGTATACAAGGTTATTTTCCAAGAGATAGGTGGAAAAATGATGACTAAGGAAATCATTGTATCTAAAGAGTTATTGTTGAAAACTACAATTGAAACAATTGTTATGTTGTCATTTATGTTAAACCTATTGGTGGGATGCCTTTCTATTATATCTAAGTTTCATATCTATTTGATTGATGAAGAGGATTTGAGAAGTTGCTCATAAAAAAGAATCTAGAGGAAAGGTTGAGTTATGAAGAGGAAACTATAAATAGACATTTGATTAGTTGGACTTTGATAAGAGAATTTGATTTTTTAAATCATGTTAAAAGTGGAGAAGATAGTAATGCTCAACTCTTGAAAGTGTGAACATAGATAGATCAAACTCATAGGCTTGAATAGGAAATAGAGAATAAGACTAAAGAATTTGAAGTACATGCCAAGTGATGCTAGTGCCAGTTGAGCCATAGTAAGTAAAGTATGATCTCTTGAATGCTGAAACATATTTAGAAGAAGTAAAGTATGATTTCTTGAAGGGTTTCCAATCAAATCAAATATAGAGATGAAAATGGAGGATGGATAGTGAATCAATTTAAGAGCTAAATAGAGATCTGTACATGAAAAGTGAGTTGTACTTAATAGATTAAAAATTATTGTTACTTTCTAACCATTATAAATAGTATTTGAAATAATTTAATCAAGCTTGACCTCATAGTCATATGTAAGTCTTGTAATAGGGTGAAAATCTAAGGAAATGTTCTAAAGTCCTCTAACAAGGCCACACCTAACAGGGTGATTAAATCTGTTAACAAGGTCACATTTCATAGTGTATTTTGTAACCTTTAACAAGGTTGGATCCTATTTGAAGGAAGGAAAAGTTATTCATAATTAATGCTAATGGTAAACAAAGAAGAAAATAACTTGTATTAGAAAAACATGTAAGAAGATATCATGCACCTAAACAAATCATTGGAGATAAAGAATTTAGTGTTATGGCAAAAAAAAGACTCATAAGTGATACATGCTTCCATTGTGAGTTTGAGCCAAAATATGTGAAAGATGCTTTTGAGAATGAAGATCGGATACATGAAATGAATGAATAAATTGAGCAAATTGAAAAGATCAAAACATTGACTTTGGTAGTAGAACTAAAGACAAAAATGTTATTGGAACAAGTGGGTATTGATTATGGGGAAATATTTTCCCATGTAGAATGACTAAAAGGAGTTACAACACTACTTGCATAAACTTCTTATAAAATATTTAAGGTATATCAAATGGATGCCAAATATACATTTTGGAATGGGATACTTGAAGAAGAAGTATACCTAAAGTAGCCTAAAGGATTTATGGATCCTAGAAATTAAAATATGGTTTTGCAAGAACAAATGATAACAACAATTTGTACTTGAATATTGGCAAGAACAATTAGGTATTGTTATCTAATTTTTTTGTTGATGATATCATATTTGGAGGAAAGGAAGCATTATGCAAATCATTTGATGATTAAATGAAAAAATAATTTGAAATTTTAATGTTTGAAGACATCAAATTCTTTATTTTCTTATAATTATATCAAATGAAGCAAGGTATCTTCATTACTTGGTCCAAATATATCAAGGAGATATTAAAAACTTTTGGAATTGAAGATTCAAGACGAGTACACCTATGTCTACTAGGCATAAGTTATCTAACAATGATGATTCTACTAATGTGAAATAGACACAATACATATCAATGATTGGAAAACTACAATATGTTGTTCATAGTAGACCTGATATTGCATTAGTAGTTGGGATAGTTGCAATATTGTTTGCAAGATGTAAGGAAAACCATATCATGGTAATGAAAATGATACTAAGATATTTGAAAGGAACAAAGGACTATGGATTGCATTACAAGAAGAATGATAGATTTGAATTGAAGGTATTTACTGATTCTGATTGAATAGAAAATGTTGATGACAAAATAAACACAAGTAGAGGTACATTATTTCTAATTAAAAAACTAGTTTCTTGGACAAGCATGAAGAAAAACCACATTTCCCAATCAATAACTAATGTTAAGTATATGGAAGAAATAGTAAATTATTCAAATATCATATGGATCAATTTTTGAAAGGTATAAAGAAAGATATTATAGTTATAGTGGTTATCTATTATGATAACATAAGTGCTATTAACATATCAAAGAATCATGTAATGCACACAAAGACAAAGCACATTACTATCAAGTATCATTACTTGAGAGAGCTAGTTCAAGACAAAGAAGTGAAATTAGAATATGTGAATATTGAGCAACAAATTGCTGACATATTCACTAAAGCTTTACCTAAAGATGCTCATGAATATCTTAGAGATAAATTAGGGGTGATTCCCCTAGATAAAATAACTTAAGTAAAGATGGTTCTTTGCATCAAATGTGTTGATCAAACTATCTTACAAATTGATGCAAATAATTCTACTTTAGGATTTGACTAAGGTAGTAGTGAGGAAGAAGTATAGAATGATGGGTTAGTCATACAAGATAGACGATGGAGAATTCAAATCTAATATGAAGATAACTAGATGAAAAGATGCAAGACTTAAAGGTGTCTTTGGAATTTTTTTCAAAGAGAGAGAGAGGTTATCTAGCCACCATGAGGGAGGTATCATCAAAGAGGTTATCCAGTAGGGAAAAAAATATTCAAAGAAAATCACAATGAAAGAGAGAGATAGTGAAAGCTAGAAGGTATATGCAAGAGGGAGAGATTACTTAGAGGGGGTTCATAAGACCTACTTGAGCTATTTCATAGCAGATTTAAAGATGAGAATTAGAATGAAACTAAGAATATTAATGAGGGTCTGATACATTGAGGGTATTTCTTAAGACAATACAAGTTTTGGATTGTATCATAACTAGAAGTATTTTTTAGGTGTTTCCATCAATTTCAAAGAGGGAGATTGTTGGAAACTACAATTGAAACAATTGTCATGTTTTCATTGATGTCAAAACTATTGGTGAGATAGTTTTCTATTTGATCTAAGTTTCATGTCTATTTGATTGATGAAGAGGATTTGAGAAGTTGTTCATAACAATATAATCTAGAGGAAAGGTTGAGTTATGAAGAGGAAACTATAAATGGGCATTTTATTTGTTGGACTTTGACAAGATAAATTTATTGTTTAAATCATGTTATAAATGGAGAAGACAGTAATGCTCAAGTCTTGAAAGTGTGAACGCAGATAGATCAAATGCATAGGCTTGACTGAAGAACAGAGGAAAAGACTAAAGAATTTGAAGTACATGCCGAGTGATGCTAGTGTCAACCAAGGCATAGTAAGTGCCAACCAAAATTAGTGTTTATAGAGCACTAGTATCTGAGTGATAGTGTATGTGTTGAGCAAGAAATTTAGTAGCGATTGAGTAAACTAGTGATGACCAAGTGTTAGAAAATAGTGTTGGCCAAGGAACAACATTTTAACTATTTATGAGAAATCATACTTTCTAGCCTACTATGTTAATTTCTTGGAATATGGAAAGCATGTTGAAGATAAGGAATGATGAGTTGTATCATTTAATATAAGGAGAGGATTAGGTAAATGACCTAAGGAATAGATTCCAAGATATTTTTCTAGAAAAGAATGAGAAAAACAAAATGGTGAACATATTCATTATATGTGACAAATCTAATCATAAACCATACAAATCTATGGTAATGATTAAGTGATAGAAGATTAGAATTACCTATTTAAGTAGGTACAAGGGTGAACTTTCATAAAGTTTCATAATGTTCCAAAAAGAGTAAGGTTGGAGGAATTGTTGATGATATTTATTAGTGTATCTAAGAAGGGTAAAATGATTTGAGAAGAAGTGAAGTATGATTGCATGAAGGGTTTCCAAGAGAATCAAAGACACATATGACAATGGAGGCCAAAAAATGAATCAATTTAAGAGCTGAAAAGAGATCTATACATGCAAAGTGAGTTGTATTTAGTAGATCAAAACCTGTTGTTACTTTCTAACCATTGTAAACAATATTTGAAATCCTTTAATCAAGGTTGACCTAATAGTCATAGATAAATTCTTTAATAGGGTGACATTCTAAGGGAATGTTCTAAAGTCCTCTAACAAGGCCACTCCTAATAGGGTGATTAAATCTTTTAACAAGGTCACATTTAATAGTGTTATTTTGTAACCTTTAACAGGATTGGCTCTTAATAGAGCTCATTTTAGAAGAGTGAAAATTAGTGACATGTTGCTAGAGTTTTTTGTCAAATTGGGTTTCTATATTAAATCCTAATCTCAAACTTATGTTGATGGTATTTATGGTGTTTTACTAATTAATATTTACATTCTACAAATCTTTTATATTTAGGATAGTGGACAACTAGTTGATGTTGCTAATAGTTGGTTGTAGAGACTGAGCAATGGAATGATAAGATCTAGAGTTATTTAAGTGTTTGTTTGTTAAATTGGTACTTTTGGACCTTGGATGACTAATTCACCCCTCCACCCCCTCTCAGTTACTCTAAACATTCTAATATTTGGTATAAGAGAATTGGTGCTTGTAAAGAGAAGTTTGAAGGTACTCAAAGCTAAAGATCATGATGTACAAAAAGAAGGTACCAATGTTGAACAAAGAGAATTTTACTACATCGAAAATATTGATGAGGCTACACATAGCTAGTATTGGTGATGTTGCATTAGAGTTTCTAGACAATGCATGTGTGAATATTATAATAGTCCCTTTGACTTCACAATAATTGAAAGAAAAGCAACAGAACAATTAGGCAATGTTGGAGATTGCTTCATCCCTAAGCTATTTTGAGTTTGATGACATAAAAGAGTGCAAGAGTGCAAGATAAATGTGGGATAAATTGAAGACCATAGATGGAGGAGATGATAATGTCTTGAGAGACAAATCAAAAAGTTAAGAGGAAAGTTTGATGAAATGATCTAATGATTGAAGGTGAGAACATAGTTTAGTATTGTGCAAGAATCAAAGAGGTTGTTAATGTTATTTGAGGTGCCAAAGGAAATATTGAGGATGAATAAGCAATAAGTAAGGTATTAAGAACTCTACTTTTTATCTATGCTATTAGGGTTTATACAATATAAGAACTAAAATGTACACCAAGTAATGACCTAATTCTAGAAGGTGCAATTGGTAGGCTTAAATCTTTTGAGATGTCTAATTTTGATAATTACACTCCTCCTACTATTGAATTTGAAATTAAGTCACAATTGGATCTTAGCAAGAAAGGGAAAGGAAAACATGTGAAAAGTGACAGTGATACTTCTAATGATGAACTTGATGAACTTGAAGCATTGATAGCTATAAGATTTGGAAGAGGCAAAGGAAAATAAAAATTTAAACTTCCTATAATCTTTTTTGCATGCCACAAAGTTGGTCATATTGTTGCAAGATGTCCTAACAAAGAAGACAAGGATGATAGAAAGGAGATAAAGTACAAAGGAAGAAGAGATGACCAAGACTACAAGAAGAACAAGGACTACAAAGACAAAGGTAAGAAATCTTGGTATATTGTTGAAGAAGAAACTAATATTGAATTTGAAAGCAATGGTGAAGTAGTATATGTTGATATGAAAGAAGATTCTGATGAAGGTGTGAAAATTGCCTTAATCTCTTATGTGAATAAAAGTGATAGATGGATAATTAACAATGGTTGTTCAAATCACATGACTGGTGATAGAAGTAAATTTGAGAACATTGGAACATACAAGGGTAGATATGTTAAATTTGGTAATGATGTTCCATATCTTGTGAAAGGTAAAGGGTCAATTCAATTAATTGGTAAGATCAAATGTGACAATGTTTATTGGGCTGAAGAACTTAACTATAATCTATTGAGTGTTTCATAGTTAGAAAAATCATGTTATAGAGTTGAATTCCATCAAAGAAAGACCAAGATATTTAATGATAATGCTAAACTGATTGGAATTGGTGATCAAACAAGAGGTAACTTGTTCTATCTAGATTTATTTAATGAGACATTTCTATTTGCACAACAAGAAGATATTTGGTTATGGCGCAAGAGGTTATGTCATGTAAATTTTAACAATTTCATTAGCATTAGTAAAATAAAAAGAGTAAGAGATTTGCCAAAACTGAAGAAACCTGAAAATGTTATGTAAACAATGTCAATTGGGAAAAATGACAAGTCTTGTTTCAAGAGCAAAACATATTCATTTGATGATATTTTGGAATTGGTTCATACTGACTTATGTGGACCTATTGTTGTTCAAAGATATTGTGGAGAGAAATATTTCAGTCTATTTATTGATGATTACTCTAGAATGATGACTGTGGTGTTTCTTAAAGAAAAATATGACACTTTTTAGTTATTTAAGTGGTATTTGGCTAGAGTTGAAAAGGAGTTAGGGAAGAGTTTGAAGTGCTTGAGATCTAATAGAGGTGGTGAATTAATTTCCAATAATTTTAACATATTCTATAATGATAGAGGAATAAAAAGACAGATGTCCGCACCCAAGACCCCTCCTCAAAATGAAATAGTTAAAAGAATAAATAGATCAATCATAGATTGTGTTAGAACATTGATTATGGAGAAAAGTGCGTCACATAAATACTTGAGAGAAGCTGTAAGTATAACTTTTTATACCATGAATAGAGTGCAAGTCAAGAAAGGTACAAATGCTACACCTTTTGAATTGTGGTATGGATATGCTCCTAATGTGAAATATTTCAAATTTTATGGAAGAAATGTTACATACTTAAAGGTAATAGAAATGAAAAATGTGATGCTAAAAGTGATGAAGGTATATTCCTAGGATACTCCACTAAGAGAAAAGCTTATAAGTGTTTGAACTCTAACACTAACAAAGTTGTGGAAAGTGAAAATTTGAAAGTTAATGAGTATAAAGAAAATAATGAAGTTGAATAAAAGAAAAAAATTAAGTACTAAAATTCATTCATTTATGTGAATGATAGTTGTCCAAGCACTCCACCTGAACAGGAAAAAAAAAGCTAAAGATCCTCAACAAATAGGGAATGAATAGGGAAATGATGTTAAGTGACAAACAAGGGAAGTCAAACATTAGATAGGTAACACCAAGCATGCAAAATATGAATCAGAACCTTAAAAAGAGAGAGATAATGAGCTTGAAATTATTTTTCAAGATGAACCTATTAAAGAACAAAGAAGAAAAGAGCCTATATTAGCAAAATATGTAAGAAGACATCATGCACCTAAAAAATAATTGGAGATAAAGAATCTAGTGTTATGGAAAGAAAAAGACTTAGAAGTGATACATGCTTACTTTGTGAGTTTGAGCCTATATGTGTGAAAGATGCTTTTGAGAATGAAGATTGGATACACACAATGAATGAGGAAATTGAGTAGACTAAAAATATCAAAACATCGACCCTAGTACCTAGAACTAAAGAAAAAAATATTATTGGAACAAAGTGAGTAATCAAGAACATGCTAAATAAAAAAGTAAAAGTCAAAAGGAAAAGGGCTAGATCAATATGCAAAGGATATGCACAATAAGAAGGTTTTTATTATGGGGAAACATTTACCGATGTAGAAAGAGTAGAAGGATTTAGAACACTGCTTGCATATTCTTCTTATAAAGGTTTTAAGTTATATCAAATTGATGTTAAATCTCCATTTGTAAATGGAAGATTTGAAGAAGAAGTATACATATAGTAACTTGAAGGATTTGTGGATCCTAGCAATAAAAATATGGTGTGTAAGTTGCACAAAACTTTATATGGTTTGAAACAAGCCTCTAGAGCATTGTATGAGAGATTCCATAACTATTTGGTGAAGTTTGTTTTTGCAAGAACAAATGATAACAATAATCTGTACTTGAAGACTGGCAAGAACAATGAGGTGTTGTTATCTCAATTTTTTGTCAAGGAAGCATTACACAATTAATTTTTTGATGAAATGAAGAAGGAATTTGAAATGTCAATATTTAGAGAGATCAAATTATTTTTTGTCTTACAAGTATATTAAATGAAGAAAGGTATCTTCACTACTCATTCTAAATATATCAAGGAGATACTAATTTTTTGGGCATGGAAGATTCAAGACCAGTGAGTACACCTATGCCTACTAGACATAAGTTATCTAAGAATGATGATTCAACTATAGTGAACTAGACACAATACATATCAATGATTGGAAAACTACAATAGGTTGTTCATAGCATATTTGATATTGCATTAGCAATTGGGATAGTTGCAAGATTGTTTGCAAGTTCTAAGGAAAACCATATGATGTTAGTGAAAAGGATACTAAGATATCTAAAAGGAATAGAGGTCACTAATATATTTGGCATCGATTTACGATGGCTAAGTGTCACAATTGTGATGGCAATGTGTCACCACTGCAACGGTAGTAGACGTCATTGTTTTTTAGTCGCAAATTACGACGTCTATCCTTAGATGTTGCAATTTTGACGCCTATCCATCGCAATTTCACCATTCTAACCCGGCACGACTCCCGTCACAATGCATATGGATCCCATCACAATTCTGACATCTTCCCCATGCATTGCGACAGGGTGGCATCGACATCTGCCCATGGGTTCACTGAGGCGAGAGCCTTTCCAGTTCTTTTGTGGGCGTCACACTTGCGATGGCCTTGGAAAATTGCTACGGGGATACGACGGTGCTAGCAGCGTGGTAGCACTGGTGTCAACACCGTCGGCTATTGCAATGTTTCCAAATGTGTCACAATTATGATGCAAAGTTAGGAATTGCGACGACATCGCTATGCATGCAATGCACATTTTGTCGCAATGCGTAGGCGGACGTCGCAGCGGTTAGCAATATGGCAGGGCTATTGTGGCGGCAACGCCAACTGACGTCACCACTACAGTGGCCCCGCCACAAGAATGATGCATCATGGGGCATATGAATTCATATGCCCCCCAGGTGACAGAAAACATGCATTCTTTCCAAATGACAACAATCTCTTTTAGTGTTGCAGGTGTAAACAAGATATCCCAACAGGTAGAAAATTTGTCAAATGTCAATTTCATTTCAGAAAGTCTAGAAAAGAACACAAATTCTAGCCAGTCATGTAGTAAATCCAAATCATCAGTAGATCATGGTGCATCATGCTTGCGACGAGGCTACTCGTGTTGCCGCCATAGCGGCCCCGCCGCAAGCATGATGCATCATGATCTAATGATGATCTGGATTTACTACATGACTGGTCGGAACTTGTGTTCTTTTCTAGACTTTCTGAAATGAAATTGACATTTGACAAATTTTCTACCTGTTGGGATATCTTGTTTACACCTGCAACACTAAAAGAGATTGCTGTCGTTTGGAAAGAATGCATGTTTTCTATCACCTGGGGGGCATATGAATCTTGTAAGTGGTTTTCCTTTGGATGTCCAATGTTCAATGACACCCTCTTCTTTAGTTTAGAGCCATTATACTGAGATTCAGACCCACCTGTTGTTTGAATGCTAGTTTTCTTATCTCGTATATAGAATAGCATGTAAGCTTTCTAGGAAAGCACACTTTTCTCACTGACTGAATAGACCTAGAGTACAAAATGTCATAAGAATAACTTCAATCAGTCTAAGAAACTTTAGTATAATTAGTGTTACCATATAAAGAAAAGGTTCTACATAAAATTGTAGTTCTTTTGTGTATCCTGTTATACACAAATCATAATGAGCTTGCTCCACAAAATTAAACATGTCTTCACAACTGTAGCAAATGTATACCCGATTATCATCTAAAGTATGCCAGATGCCTGTGGATGAATGAATAAAGTAGAAATAATGACCAGAATGTGTGCTCCAGCCATCATGAACAAGAACAGCATAAAGAGTGTTCTTAAAATTGCCCTCCTGTGATTGATCAATAGACAGAGAAACTAGAATATCATTCAAATGTGCAATATTTATTAAAAACCAGTAGATATTACAAAAACTATATTATTAGATTCCACTGAAAATGTGATCCACTGGCAAATAATATTGTAAGGGCTACTTACATGTGAACTGCTAACAAATGGTTTGAGATCCAACGTACAACCAAAGTCTACTTTTTTGTCAATTTTTCCTCCAGATCCAACTACACTGAAGCACTTGAGATGAATTGCAAGAACATGTGGTGCTTTATCAATTTTGAGTTGTTCTAGAGCCTTCACTTTTACTTTGCATCGTTCAAATTGATCTCTTTTCACACCCCCATCTAACTGCTCCACTACCGTGTAATGGGATAATGCTTTCAACAAGGAATCTGCTCAAATGATCTCTAGGCTCAAATCTAAGAAAGGATCAAATTTATTTGAGCAATAAGAACATTGTGTGCACTTCACCTACAAGCCAGATTAAAGCAGTTGTTAATGAATAAAATACTTTTCTAAGACTATAACCTAGAGTTCCCAGCATAAAAATAATTTTGAAAGGTTTAAGTGACTCAAAAAAGCAGAAATAATGACCAGAATGTGTGCTCCCGCCATCATGAACAAGAAAACCATAATCAATCATTTTCTAACATCTTTTTACCCATTGTGTACCCATTGCACATCAATGTAGTATTGCTAGTTTTTTATTCATGTTATGCATGGCAAAAGCATACAGTAAGGGTCACATCAAAGTTTTCATTGGTAAGGAGAAACCCAAAAAATTACCCACCATATTACATGGGCCTAAGGAAAGCTTTATGCTTGACCAAAGGCAAGGCACCTACAGCTAAAAGTCAGGATGATCGAACTAGAGTGAACAATGACTTTACAGAAAACACTTTGAAAACTTGTTAAGAAAATCTATCAACCTGCAATAAGATTGTATTAAAACTAGAATTATACAGATCCATATTATTAAAACTTAAAATACCTGTCAGTATTAGGTGTTCAAAAAAGCACACGCCGAACACCTCTTGGAATGTTCAAGGCCTCCATAACCTTTGCTACAATAAGAAAGATATCCAAATAATATTAAATCTTTTCTGAAACTCCAATTCACAAGGATGTATAGTTATGTTCTAATAATCAAATACTAACAGTAAAAAACACAAAGCTGAAATGGATATGTCGCTAGTTTTTCTCCATTCATTCATAAAAAAAAGCTTGATACTAAAATGTAAGTGTTTTCTCTTTAAATTATATCATGTTGATCACAAATACTAATCACAGATTAGTTATCCAAAAGGGTGCAATAATGACAGAGGAGCCAAATACTAAAAGATGCAATGAAGAGTTGCAATTCTTCAAATGATATTAAAAAGGCATCAATAACTAGTCCAAGGACATTATTCAGACAGAAGATTACTTTATATTCTATACAGACATAAGTGGTAGTAATCCACTAGACATCAGAAAGCCAGATCCCATGAGTAAAATGATTAAGATCAGGAATAGTGACATATATATCACATAAGTAACAAGAGTTACATCAGAAATTGCAATAGTACAGATCACCCATCATTGGGTCATCACCATTACAAAGATATTATATCAGACAGAGAACAAATAAATATCCAACGTCTTTACATACCAAACCAAATAAATCATATCACATTTCAATAAGGCAGATATCAGATATAGTGAATAACTTTAGACTAGTATGGTACATATCACTTTTACATTATGATAAATCTGTAACAGTGATTACTTGGTCTTGCAAATTGCTCTACAGAAATTCTAATGATACTTATTGCAGATCAGTAATCAACATTAGATTGTTAGGATCTATGACATTAGGTCATTTAGTTGACTATCACTATACTTCCAACTTCAATATATATAATCCTTGTTTAGTCTTTGATATTGATTGGATTGGGAATTTTCACAAAGTCATTTCCATCATTATTGGAAGTGTTTTTGGTTATCAAAGTTTGATTGAAGATATCAGAACTACTTAAAAAGACATTTGCATATTGTTTGTCTATATTCTTTACCAAAGATCAGTTGCATCTCTCTAGTAGTGAATTAAAGAATATATCAGAAGCATGGGTGATATTACTTGTACATAACATCAAGATACATGCACAATTGCATTGATAGATCTACCCCGAAAAAATATTGTTATTAATACCTCACATTTATTTGTGGCAAAATAAAGAATTGATTATAAGTAATAATAGAAAGAAGTTTATTGTGATTTAAAATATAAGGATTTAGTCACAGAACCTTAGGAGTCATATAAGGGAACATCAAACATTAGCTCTAACCTCAAATAAGGGATTATTAACAAGCTAAAAGTTATCCTTGTTTTTGAAGTCAAATCTCTCTTCTTCCAAACTTTCCTTGTCTAATTTCTCTGGACAACGTTTCAGGTCATAGGTCTCAGCTAGGTTGTCCACTTTATCATTTCTTCCTTTGTCTTTTGGTTCCTTGAAGTGTTTTGTTCCTACACCTTGATTTTCTATTTTTTATGTTTTCATGAACATCTATCAACTTATCATTTTTTTGCTTATATCAATCCAAGGTCCTACGATATATAGCTGTTGATCTATTCTTGCTTACTGTCTTGTTACCTCATCCTTAAAGGACTTCAATGCTATATGTTGAGATTTTTGACAAGGTAAATGTGAGTGAAGTTCTTGAAGAAATATTTGAATTACAATACTTCGTCTGAACAATCTCTCCTATTTAATTTTCTGCAACTTCTCTCATTCTTGTGAAGCTATCATCTTGGCATGCCTAGATATCATAGAGCTCTTTCAACATCTTCAACACGATCCCTTAATTTCCCTAGTTCTTTGCTTGCCATAGTTTCATAAAAACATTTTCTCACCTACTTGTTCCTATCCTTCACTATCACATCTCTTTGTCTATCTTCCTTGAGGTGATTAGATTTGACACACAATGTATTTTTTGATTGACTAACATTAGAAATATTACTCTTCTCATGCACAAACACTGACATGCTAGTCAATTTCATGTACTTTTTAAAAGGTGAAGGATAATTTTGATCAACATCCTTATCTCCAAGTAGCTTCACATAATATGAATGATGACCCCTAGATTCAATCCCTATTATGTCATCCTCAATGTATGGCGTTGAGATGCAGTAAGAACAATCTCATAATCATCATCAATCCATGTACTCATTTCATTTGTGACAGAAGGAGGACTCAAAAAATTAACTGCTTCTATTCCTTCCAAGTGTCAAAATCTATTTTATCTCCTTGTATCTTGTTACCACTATCTTTGAGAGGGAAAGGTTCCTAAGAAAAGAGGAACATGGTGAAGCAATGGAAGATGTTTTGATAAAAAAGGATGATGCTTTGAAGCAAACAACTAATGAGAATGAGGTTGAGGAAAAGAACCTAGAAAAGGATGATATGAAGACAAGTTGTCCATTTGAAGGACAAATAACAAATGAGCAGCAATCAAGTGTTGAAGAGCAAGGAGAACCTAACACCAAAAAGGTTCAAAAGGTTGTAGCAAAGGGAAAGAGAAAGGATGCTAATGAAGACAAAAAAAGATTAGGTCTTGAAGGGCTTGAGGGAAAGGAGATGATTGGAACAAAGATGAAAAGTACAAATGCTGATGTAAATAGCAAAGAAACAAGGCTTGGAGAAGAAAATATGATATTGATTGGTTCTATATGGTGTCCATTGAAAGTTGGACAAAGACAATTCACAAAGACAATGATGATTGAATCGGATAGAACAACCACCAACTAGGAGTTGGTATACCAAGGCAAATGGAAAGGGTGTGAAGACATGTTGCAGACAACAGTAGAGGTCTCAAGGTGCAAAGAGAAGGATGAGAAGACAATGGAGATGAAGAGCCAAGGGAAGGCTAAACAAGGTGATTATATTCCAAGCATGGAGAAGTATGAAAATATGAGTTATTTTCGGTTAGTTATTCTAATTTTGTTGCAGGCATATGAGAATATGATGGAGATTCCTAGTGTGGGGAAGATAGCAATAATTGGGAAGAGTTATGTTCTAGAAGGAGCTTGTTATTGCTTCTTGTTTCTACCTATTGTTAGTATCTTATTGAGCTTCACTTTGTTTCGAGAATACTTTAATATTCTCTACAAAATAGGGCCAACCACGTGAAGGTGGAAGCTCATTTGGCCCCACCCCCCCTCCCCCTAACATCACTCTACATTCCTCATTAACATCTAACATTCATTCATTCTTTCAACCATTAATAAAATGTAACATTCAATCAATATCACATGATAACATTCAATCAATATCACATGATAACATTCATTAACACATTAGATTCGTTAACATGCAACATTCATCAATATTCTGCATTAACACATAATTCATGAACATTCATTAGCACATAATTAAATTCATTGAGACATAAAATTCAGTCATTATCAATTGAGGTATGTAGATGAAAATCATTTCTTTTTTTTCTTTCTATTTCTTTTTTCTATGTAAGCTCTAAGAGGAGCATCAGTGTCATCATCAATTCCCCCCTCATCAGTTGTTCTGTTCTCTGTTCTTGATGATCTCAAATTCCTATGCTGTTGCAAAGGGGGGTCCTTTGCAATAACAAATAAAAGAGTTAAATTAAAAATAATTTATTATAACTGTTACAAGTATTTAATTATTTTAAATAACATAGCTGTGGCGCTCTTTACCTGATCTGACCACATCATTTTGTCTAGACTCAATGTCAACACGGTCATGAACATCGACCCCTCGATCCTCTACAACTACTATACAAAATGTTACTTTAATCCAAACACCAATTGCAATTACATATAAAAAATTTAATAGCAAATGTATACCTTCACCATTGGGATGCACATCATGCAAACCTTCGGCATCCATAGATTGTGTAGAAGGATTGTCAGGATATATTCCAACATCCTATGCATTGTTATCATTGCCTGCTTAAAACAGATATACTCACTTTATATTGGAACTTAACATCAAATAGACTAATTGGTAAAGTATTCAATTTGAAATAAATTTCATTTAGCTTATTTACATGTGGCTCAGATGCATCATTATTAGAACCTTCCACATTGATTTCAGCTCGTAGCCATTCAGCCACGGCTCTATAGCCTTGTTGGAAGCCAATTCTCTTATCCTCTTCTGTGAGGCATCTCTTGAACTCTGAGCCCTGCATTTTTGCATGGTATGGTGAATTTTACTTGCATTGTTTCATCAACCAATGGAGGGTAATTAAAATATCAACAACAAATCATCTATATCCATCACAATATAATAGGAGAAAAATTGAGCAGTTTTGATGGAGCAATCTACTATATAAATGCTGCGTGTTTGTATGCTTTTCTTGTACCAACATATTTTCTCCAAATTCTTAAGTTGGGTAAGAGTTAGTTCAGCTCTTTGGAAATAAAAATGGCTGCAAGTGCTGCTGCATTCCCTCATTCATCATTGCCTTTATTCTCAACTATTGGAGGAAAATTCAATCTCAACCATGGCCTCCATTTGTGAGATTTCTTCATATGAGGATTTTGTGAATGAAGAGAAAAGTAAAATATTAGTGATTGGAGCCACTGGTTATATTGGTTGCTTTGTTTCTCTTGAAGCTATAAATGTAGGCCATTCTACCTATGCTCTCATTAGACCCATCATTGCCCATGATTCTGCCAAAGAAAAGTGCCTCCATGAATTGAAAGATTCTGGTGTTAACATTGTCTATGTATGTCACTAGCTCTATTCATAACTAAGATTTTATGGTGGATATGTATGGCACAGTTGTAAAGTGTGTGTACTTGTTTAAAATATTGATTTTATAGACTGTAGATTGTTTTGATTGGTCATATAGGTTTAGAATATATGATTAAGCTTTGCTTGTTTGTTCATAGTAACTACTATTGCAGCTATTTGCTAAATTGTTAGATAGCGGTCATCTCACAAATAATCATGTTTGACTGTCTTGTTGTGAAGTTGGGTATTTAGAAATTATGCTAAGAAGGGGTGTTCAGTCAGTGATCTCCTTATCAATGAGTCTAATTTGGTTGGAATCATGAGCTATATTATAGTTGTAAAAATTTGTGTTGTAATGGGTTTTATTAATGTCTACATGTTCTGTAATGGGTCTTATTAATGTGCATGTATATTATAATGGGTGTTCTGTAGGGAGATTTAAGTGATCATAATTCAATGGTAAAGGCCATGCAAGGCATTGATATTGTTGAACTTTGATCCAGAGGTTTCTTCCTTCAAAATTTGGGCATGATATAGATAGAGCCAATCCAGTAGAACCAAGGCTAAGCTTTTACAAAGAAAAGAGAGTTGTTAGGAGGGCAATTGAGGCATCCAACATTCCATACACTTACATCTACTGCAATTCTATTGCTGGGTGGCCTTACTTTTATCATACCCATCCCTCTGAGCTTGCTCCTCCCCAAGATTAGTTTGAAATCTATGGAGATGGAAACATCAAGGGCGAGATTTTAAATAATGTCATATTAGTAAGTGAAGGAATCTTCACTAATCTAGATTACAGAGTCTGACTTCAATTGTTGAATTGTTTATATTGAATATGAAAATCCACTACTATTATTATATTCTATTGACCTGTTTATAATTGATGAGCTAAATAAGGGAGTCCTAGAATTTCCCATCACATTATATAAAAAATTTGATACAAATTTTCATTTACTAATACTTACAACTCTTGCTTGAAGTTTCGAAAAATCACCAGAGCCGAGCTTGTGTGTCCCGTGCTTTTCTAGTCTTGCCTTTGTTGCCTTTGATGTGTCAGGCAATCCATGAAAAGTTTGAAATATGTTAGATAGTATAAATATAGAGGTTAATTAGTACATAATTAGATTCTCAATAGTATCACATACCTTTTTGTACTCTCCACTAGTGTAATATTATTTTTCTTGTTAGCTTTATACTTTCCATCCAAAATCAAAGCCTGCCACTCAGTCTCAGGAACATAGGGCGGACGCTCATACCTAGGATTATCTCATAAATTTTTTCTATACTGGTCCCTAATATACTTCAAACATAAACCAGCTTTTTCAAGGAGCTTGTTTCTCTCAAATGCACAAGGTCCAAAGAGTTGGGTCATGCTCTCTATAAGATCATCCTTCAACGGTTTGCGTTGGTTATTCCATCTTTTAAGTAAAAAAAACATGTTAGACTCATAAATGAAGTGTAGCTACCTTTAATATAGTTCAAGAAATGGATGAAAAGGAAAACTATTATAGCAATGATATGAAATCAAAATAGTGGTTTGGGGTTTTAGTTAGGATATGATCTTCCACCAGGTACGCATAGTGGGCCCGAATATTCGCAAGCACTCATCACCAAGTTTTCTCCAAAAAAGATCATTTCCTACAAAACAATCATGGGATCATTAGTCGATGAAGAGTGATCAAAAAATAAATTACTATTATATCACTATAGAATAATAATAACTTTAAAGTACCTAGAACTTTAGCTACTTTTAATGGAATGCCTTCATCGTCAATGATGATCAATGTGACATCCTTCACCGTTCCCATACTAGGAACATAGGAACATCCAAGAAATAATGTTGCAGCTCCTATTGCAAAAAGTTTCATAAGTCTTTGTCACAAAGTATAAAAGAACAAATGATAATTGATGTTAAAAAGTTGTAAAAAAAAAACTGTTTGTTGTTGTCATAAGAGAGAAAAAGAGGGATTTGTGTACCAGCAGATGGTGCAACAGTTGATGCCTGTAAGCTACGTGTTGTTGACTCAGCAGTCAGAAAGAGATTTGTGGTTGTCCTAGATGGAGGCGGCGTCATCATAGGATTCAATTGATGTGAAGCTGAAGAATAAAATTGTTAGAGCATGCATAAATATAGAACGCATGGACTAGCATGGACAAGATTGTTAAAGCATTAAAAAAAGGATTGTTCGAGCATGTATTGTCAATGATTATGATCATTCCTATATATATTTAGTGGAAAACAGAAGTGGGGAATGGAACATGTGATCTACCTGAACCACCTGCAACACCCTCATCATGGGAATGGGGCTTGAAATCACGCAAAAAACTCTGTAAAGACAACGCATCCATATTTTAATTAATGCCATAAAAGAGCATAACATAAAAACCATTATTGAACTCTTGTTATAATTAAAAATTTCATTAATACTTACTTTTAAGATTTCAAAGGTGTGCATCAATTCAACTCCCCTTTCTCTTATTTCTTGAGTAGTAGGCTTTATGGTTGCCAAACGTAAAATTTCTCTGCCAATTTTCTTTAGCAACTTTTTAGTCGAACCGATAGGGTCATCGGTGTCTGCTAAATCAATATAAAAAGGGTCCTCCTCAGGGGGGGGCTGCTGATCAGGGACTGCAGGTTCCTTTCCCTCCCTTCGACCACTGGCCCTCTGTAACAACAATAGTATTAGTATTATCAAAATTACTCCAAAACAATGAAGAAAACAACATTAAAAAAATAACATTTTGCTTCTATCTAGTTTGCACAATTACAATGATTTTTACCTGCTCGTGTGTAGATGAGTCAAGAACATTGCCAGCATCCCCTCCGAATGATTGCTCCATATTGTGCCCCTGTGTCAAAGATCAAGTATAAAAATGTTAGCCAAAAATTTATTGACTAAATGGTATGTTGGAGTCATTGATTAGAAGTTGGTTTAATAGTATGTACCACCCCCATGATAGTAGCCTCGTTTGTATCTATGCGGTTCAAATTTTAATCAATAAGAAGCTCTTCCCCTGCACGTATTGATTTTATTGCACAGATGAATACACAATTTCCCTCGCACACCTCAAATATGCAATTGGGTTGCTTTATAGTTGACCTAGGTCGTGTACTATTTATAAAACCCACAATATTTCCTGTTGCTTTTGGCCTTCCATTAATGTATATAGCCACACTTTTACTTTAATTATTGTCTTGCTATTGTATATAATTTGTTGAGAGGGAATACCTACGCATAATTTTTTTATATTTAACAATATGCATCCAACTTTTGTAATCGTAACATGGTCCAACATACTCCATCAATTCAGAAACTTTATTGTAAGACACCTTTATGCTGTCCATAGAAAATAGGCCCAAACCATGTAGTGATGATGGTGCTATGCGATATATCCTCTCGTTAACACAAAAATCAGTGTTTATTGGAGGAAGTTCCTTGGGTACCCAATGTTTCTGTAGATGTTTGTACCTCAAGGGCACCTTGATGTCGCCTTCCATCTCATCATCATAAGAAAATGACCCCCCTTGAGTAAGGAAAAATTTCATGCGTTTATTGAATTTCCTTCTAGTCCTTTGACCTCTAGTTAATCTCCATCTTCTAGATAAACTGCATGTCTCACTTTCCTCTTCTATTCCTATATTTCCCTCACTCAAGGAAGACACTTCTGACAAATACCTATTCACCGGTACCTACAAATGGGAGAGATCTTAGAAGACATCAATCTTACTATTGATAAGTGTATTAAATAGACTATCTATAAGGAGTATTGACTTATACCTGTCGATCCATGAGACTGTGCGGGATGCTCCTGAAAGGGGTTCAATTTCCTGCAAATGTAATTCAATTATCGTGAGCATAATCACATCATAATCATAATCACATCCATCATTAGCATCGCATAAAAATTAAAAACATTAAAAGGTACACAATAAAACACTTAAATCAGGCTCACATTATAAGCCTACTAGGGAAGTAGGCCTAGTGAAGGGCTAAAACTAGGTTTTTGTATCAACTGATGAGTTGAGGGCTTAGTCACCTTGGGGACATGCTATTTGAAGTTTTTTGATGTGTGTGGAGGTGGAGGAAACACCTAGTTAAGGTGAAGTCAAGTTTGGCGCCTATTGAGGCATTGTGAGCATTTGATAGTTTGTTGATTAGATTGCTTGGATGAATCTATTGGATGGATTGAGGGACATTCATGGGATTATTCCAAAAATGTAGAACCTAAGGTGGCATAAGGATTTGGTGTGCACTCTGATAGGTTATGGAGTTGGCTTGGATCAAGGAGAGGGATCTTATGAAGATGCTTGGTTGGTGTTGTGAGAACACTATGGAAGTCCCTCTTGTTATGAATGATTGCAAGACCACCTAGGGTCTCTGCATCACCTATGGAGGAAAAATTATTAACCAACAAATTGGGTAAGCACTTATATTATGTTTTCCCTATGAATTTTATTCTAGGTACAACTACCTTTTATAGATATTTAATGAATTCCCTTTTCTAAACTAAACACTTACAAATGCTTTTGACCTGAAAGAAAATAAGGCTCAATACATTCACGCATCAATATGTGTTTTAAATAGTTTTATTTAATTAATTTAGATGAATACTTAATTTAGATTAGCAGTATTCTATTTGTAGTTGAAACTTGTAGCTTTTAGATAGATAATGAATCAACTATGTAACCATATATATAAGACAAATATATTTCTATCAAGAAATGAATATTAAATAGATTAAGGATTGATGGCATACCTCTAAATTCCATCATCATCATCCTCGTCATCGTCATCATCATCATCATCATCATCATCATCGTCCTCATCATCATCGTCGTTGTCGTCATCATCATCATCCTCACCATCATCGTCGTCGTTGTCGTCATCATCATCAACATCATCATCAACATCAACATCATCTTCATCATCATCATCAGTAGTAGCATCATCATCATCATCTTCTTCTTCTTCATGAAAAATTGTGTCAGGAACATCATCCAATAATTGTCGACCGTGATCACCATCTACATCATCTTCTACTTCTTCGGTATCTTCTTCTTCCATCACATTATACTTTATTGGCCTTCCTCTTGGTTCATGTCTAACAACAAATGACCAACCCGGTTTATGTGGAACCTCTGAGTAAAATACCTGCTCACATTGGCTTGGAAGAACATAAGGCTCATCCCCAACTGGCTCAAATGACCTTGTATTAACCATTGTAAATCCATTATCATGTTCAATAATAGTTCTATCAGGATCATTTGGATTAAGTCATAGCCTATACCATTTGACAACGAAGAGTACTAATTTGAAGGAACTAAAGTCACACTCAAGTATCTCATCCAAAATGCCATAGTATCAATTTTCAGGCTCTTGAGGATGTAAGTCATTTCTAGACGAAATATTAGTCACTTGAAAGACTGCAGTTATTCCTAAATCACAAGTTTTCTTCGTGTCATCCAACACTTTGATGCAAAATTTCTGACCATTACAGAACATAGCCTTGTGGTGTTTAACCTGCAATAATATGTGAAACATATCAAAATTATTGTATCGTGAGTTGATAAACATACGGGTGATTAATAAATTTGTACGTACCTGGAAATCTCTTGAACCATGTGCTAAATCTATTTCCCTTTGTGTAACATTGGAATCTCCATTACGATGAGCTTCTTTAACCAATGAAGATACACCTTCCCATGTTAATGTGTGTCTAGAATGTTGACATCGTTCAATCCATACCGTCATCCAATCAAGATTGTTTGCAATATACAAATGTAGTGCATCCCACTCTCGAGCACCTGTACAAAAAAAAAAAAAGACAACTTACAACCGATTTATTTTGAAGATTAAGAAATAATTTATTGCAATAACATCTTATAATTTATTACCTCTCACTTTCCTCAATGTACCTTTCCCCATCAAGTACTCCCCTTCTAATTTTTTAAAAGGCTCGAGATCCCAAATGCAATCTACATGGATATTTGATGCAAACTTAGGAAGATATTCAATAATGTACACCATAGTCTAGTATACCATATATCCCTCTACCATAGAACCCTCAGGATGTGCTCTTTGTCGAACCAAAGCCTTCAAAGATTTCAAATCCCTCTCAACCATCCACATTGACCTAGTGTGTACAGGTCCACACAATTCAATCTCCTCAACTAGGTGTATGAGGTAGTGTTCCTATGCATTGAAAAAAGTTGGAGGTAGACACTTTTGTATTTCACACAGTAAATGAGGAATTCTTCTCTTCCAATAGTTTATATCTTCTTTATGGATTTCTTTAGATGACAACCACCTACATTAAGAGATTCAAGTTACAAAAAATATATAGATATGAGACTTTACAAAATAATATACAATAGATTACATAGCAAGAAAAACAAATCGTGAATATAATAAATATATACAACAAATTGAACAAATATTACTACTTACCTCATATATTTTCCAAGATCGTATATCACTTGTTTGATGTTATTGTTGAAGTGTTCTGGGAGAGATAGAGGAAGCAAATACTGCAGTAATTATAAACCAATCATTTCATTGTTTTCTAACATAACATAACGAACAGTACATGTAGTTTATGAATATATTGTAAATACAGAAGAACATAAGTTACCTTGACAAAAGTATGCCAATCATGTGTTTTGAGCCCTGGCCCAAATTCACTTTTTTTTGATATGAGATTTTTTATGTTCGTAGAAAATCCTGTGGGAAATCAAATTTTTCGTATGACTTCTTTTATGGCATCACTTTGCTGCTCTGTTAATAACCATGGAAGGGCACTTATATTAATCTGATCTCTGTTGCTATTTGAGTGAATGAAATTTTTCAATGCATAATTGGATTCATGTATGTCATTACAAATTTTGACATTTTTTTCTTTGTCACGCCTTCCATCCAATATTTTCCACAATGTGCTTGTAGTAGGGCAACCTACTAAATTGTCTGGGATAGCTTTTTAGTCCCTTTGGAAGGTTGTCAGTATTGCCTTGACGACCTTCACGATCATCAATTACACAATTAGTCAACAAAAATCATAATAGAGATATATAAATTACAAACATAAACCATTAGGTGGAACGACATTACCTCGAAGATTAATTCTATTATATTCCAACTTCTATAGGCGAGGTGCCATTCTTCGTGGCTTTGATGTAGTCTCTTCTTTCCCATTGAAAAGAGGTTTTTTCGTACTTCGATACTTATG
Source organism: Cupressus sempervirens (assembly GCA_028749045.1). Taxonomy (NCBI): domain Eukaryota; kingdom Viridiplantae; phylum Streptophyta; class Pinopsida; order Cupressales; family Cupressaceae; genus Cupressus; species Cupressus sempervirens. The sequence goes on along the minus strand of CM053793.1, from coordinate 356,279,316 downwards.
ATTCCTATGGAGGAAGTGTCTACACTCATCAAACACGTGCTTTCCTAAACTTTTTGAATGACGAGATTTCATCTTTGGACCACAAACTGGACATGCAAATTTTCCCTTTGTTTGAAGACCTACAAGATAATGATGTAATTGGATTATTAAATATGTTGATTTTTATAATTAGAATTATTGTGCACAACTTGAATTCACTATAACATACCACAAAAATGTGTTAGCCCTGGGGCATCATGTATTGTCCATGCAAGTATTGCATGGAATTGAAATTGTATTTGTCCTATTGGTCTAGACACATCATACATAGTGACACCATTCCATAACTCCACCAATTCGTCAATAAGAGGTTCAATATATACATTCATATATTTTACTTGATATTTACCTACTTAAATGAACAGTAACATTACATAATTATTGTGACCGTTTTACTGCAAGATTTGTAAGTACATGTAAATTAATAACTATCAAATGATAAGATACCTGGAACAATCATTGCCAACATAATGTGCTCCCTCTTTATTGACATCCATGGAGGAATCTTATTGTTGATAACAAAAATAGCCCACACCGAGTAAACAGATCTCATCTCTCCAAATGGATTGACACTGTTCGCTGCTAATGAAAGCCTGAGATTACGAGGTTCTTCTTTGAAGTGTTGCCACTTTTCCTCTATGTGCATAAATGCCAAACCATCTGCAGGGATTTGAATAATGTCATCTCGACTTCTATTGCGTGCATGATAATCCATAAATTGAGCCAAGCTACTACACCTGAATAATTGTCACATTTGTGGAATAATGGGGATGTAATGAAGAACCTTTTGAGGCACCTTTTTTGTTAGTCGATCTGTTTGATATCTACTCGTATGAAATACAGGGAATTGTGTTGCAAATTCATTTTCTTTATAATATATAATATGATCATTGGGACAAGCATGTATTGCTTCATACTCCATTCCAATATCTTTCATAACAATAGTTAATTCTCGATATGAGCGAGGTAGAATATTTGATGATGGTAACAGAAACTCGCCTATCAATCTACAACAAAAAATATAAGTTGTTAATATAAACAATATTAGTGGTACATTATTCACCCTTTGTTAACTATAAAGACATATATGACATACCTTAACATACGTGACATTGTTATGTTGGATAAACCATTCATAAGCTTCAAGTTCAACAACAACAATACAACAGAGAGAAGAGTTGTTTGGGAGTCTTTGTATAGGGGCTCGTATACCTTCTGAAGTAGAGGTACATTGAGGCTATCATCATCATCATGATCAGATATGCTTGGACTAGATGTGTCATGGATCAATGTATTTATACCATCCTCTTCAATTGTGTTTTCTGGCACATGATCGTCATCTTCCATGGGATCATTATCTTCACCTTGGATATTTGCACCTCCATGTTCCTCCACTTCAAAAACCATATTCTTCGGATTGTTGTGGTTCATATCATGTACTTCCCTAGGAAGATCAACCTATATAAAATTGATTAACATAAATAAACCATGATCATCAACTCATCATCAAGTGATTTCATATGTATATAAATTGTTAAAATGATATAATGAATGACTTACCAGTGGATGATAGTCATGCCCCCCTTCAATGTGACCATTCTCCCTACAATGTCTCTTAACTGTTTTGATTAGCAGTCTTCTATGGTTTAAGCCCTTACAAATATTGCAAGGACAATAACATTTTCCATCACCTTTTCTTTTCAAGTTAGACCACAATCTAGCAATTGTCTCCCTGTTTTGTTCTTTACTTATATTATCTGACATGATCGTTCTTTACAGGAAGCAAAAATTGGGCTATGAAAACTTCGGTCTACAACTTTCACAAACTAAGAAAAACTGTCGAAAGTACACAAATCTTCTTAGACCTAGCTAAATACTTTAATATTTTAAAAATGCTTTCTTTGACTTTATTCCTAAGATTATTTGTAAAACTTTGACCAACCACCTGAAGGTCTTATTTCAAGAGACCTTACAACATTAAGCCACTAAAAGCAATTTCAAAACATATAAGCTAAAAGTCTAGTTAAAATATACATTAGAATTTTAGAAAAACAATTTTCATACCCGAGAACGCGGCTATAACTTGTGCAACGGCCTTCTTGCTTAGCTGTAGAAGCTCTCCAGCAATCAAATTATACAAACTACAAGGCCTAACAAAAATTTCAAAACATATAAGCTACAAGTCTAGTTAATTATATACATTAGATTAGATTCAATAATAGCAAGCAATGTTATTTAGAATTAGATTCAACAAACCTTAGCAGTGTAAATAGCCATCTCCTCTAAACTGGACTCCAGACACGAGGGGGCATTCACATACTCTTCCCCTAAAGGTATCCTGAACAACAAAAGCCACTATTCTTGAGTTTGTGAATTGCACCTAGAGATGAATGAAGCTTAAAAGGAATGAAAATTGTTTTCATACATTTAAATCAGGATGTAATATTTATTCATAAGTATAAACCTTGCAAGCACTTAAAATTGTTGTTATATGTGTTGCGGGAAAAGAAGAAGTTTATACTTATGTGTATAGACGTGCTTCCTGTATATGATCCAAAGCTCGAATGTTATCAAGTGTTTCCAATGATGGGGAGAGGCCTCCATGCAAACAAAAGATCTACAATGAAACAAAAGAAAAGAAATTTTTCTTATAGTAAGAAAAAGTTTATTGTGCTGCACAAGGTACCAACAAAATAGTGTATAATATCTTTTTCTTTACCTGGCTTTCAATTCAGCATGAGAGCCTTTAATAGAAAAGACAAGTTGATAACATATTTAACAAGAGCTGCAGGGCCGCATAGTTCCTACGTAAGTCCAAGAAAATGTGTGAGGATTGACATAGATTTGCGTAAGTCCAAGAAGATGTGTGAGCATTGACATAGATTTTGAGAACATTTTCTATGTAATGAAGATTTTACTGCAAATGGAATGAACCTAGGGGTCGATTGGTAAACTGATTATTTGTATCAAATGGTGTAAAATTGAAACTAAAATCATTTCAACTGGCCACGCCACTCATGGACTGTTCCTCCATATGTTATAATACTTTCATCATATATCACAAATATGAAATACAATATGTAGCACACTGAAATAAAGCATTAAAAGATAGTGTCTAAATGTAATTAAATATATGGAACTAGTTATAAGAATCTGTACAAATCAATCAGAATGGGTTGAAATCAGTGCATCTTACTTTAGCATTTCATGTAACATAGCCAAATCCAAAAGAAATCTCGCAGACAAACTACCTAAGATTTATAACCTTTATCTTCCAATATCCAATGGCTCCTTATAGGCATTAATACAAAGAAGCCAACTGTCAAAAACTGTGGCAGTGGTAAATATTTTGAAAAATAAAATTGTATTAGGTATAAATAAAAAATAGTGAAGAATGGTGTAGACTTGTAGCCAGAAGATAACACAGTGAAAATTGATGAGCTCTTTGTTATCACCCACCTCAAAGAAACATGCATATCAACTCCAAGTGTCAAATGTCAGCTGTAAGTGCAACAATGCAAGTTTTCATCTGTGTAACTTGTTTTTCTGCTATAGTCAATGCTGATACATCTTGCTTTAACATAAATAGATTAGTCACCAAACAAATTATCAAGAGACCCTATGGTCATCATCATGATTATTTACTAAGCCAATTTCAACATCAAAGCCTCTAATATGAAATAGAGGATCATAACTAGATACCATATGATTGTCATAGAGTGAGATCTGAAACATTGTGATTCAAAAAACATATACAATCTCTTCTAGAAACAACATCAAGTAAAATCTTGGATAGCAGAAAAATTGTTATGTATAACAAAAAGTTGTTTTTAAATAAACTTAAGCAATTTTTAATTTACCAAAGTTTTTGCTAAGCCCAAATTTGCCAACTCTATAAGGAACTTCATATGATGCTGCAAGGAATGTGTTGATGACGCCAAAAAATGTGATTTTTTGATTAATCACTAATTGCCAACGTTCATGATTATGTAATTGTGAAGGACATGTCTGAATTGTATCTACTCTAATTTACAATCAATTTTCATCCTATCACTGTGAAAAATGGTAGTGTGATGTTGCTTGTATTACAAAAGGGATGTTGCTTGTCAATCTTGCTGAGGGTACTAACCCCAAATCCCTATAATTGATATTGCCTCTTGACCCTTTTAGGTGCTTCATCCCTAAACCTATGCCAACGATTGTCCCCAAATCAACCCTTGCTAACAACCATCCCCAAATCAAGATCCTAGGTCCTACCCTTCCCAAGACTCTAAAGGAACATAGATTTTTTTGCAACTTTGTACTTAGTTTTTAGGTTGACTTCATACAAAGGAAATTGTAATTGAAAACTATCAACAATTAGTTATCATTTATGCAGTGTGTAGTATGCATTGTGCAATACAATTTAATCAAATACAATATGAACATAAATAAGAAAAAATGTATCTCATAGTTTATGGAATAAGCTTTCATTTTATTTTATTTTTGTATCTCTATTCTATAAAACCATGTTTTGTTAATTTTTTCATCTTTATTTTACGTGTGTTGAAAATATGATTTTTTCTTGATTGATTCGTGATAGTTCGATAATTTTTGAATCTTTTGGTTTGCCTTTTTTTTACTAAGAAGATTTTTACTACTATGTTAGATAGTAGGAAACCACTGCAAACTTTTTTTTACATAAAATATAATGCCATGATCAATAATGTTACAGGCTCTTTTAAAAAGAGAGAATTACAATTAACTCTTGAAATGAGCTGGCCTATTACAATTAACTTTATCAATGTGCTGGACTATTAAAATTTTGATTGAAATTACACGATATAACAATGCACTTGCAGTCTGGTCTATTGCAAATTGACCACTATTTCCAAAAGAATATGTTGCATTTTATTCCATTACATAGAATATGATACTGCGAGCCTGCATTCCCTTCCAAAAATTGCACTGTATTATGGTTATGGCACACAACTCAAGAATTTGACTTCAATTCTTTTGGCATCTTTGCTGCTCTTGTAGAAAAAAATGATATTGCAAATATATAACCATGCAGCTCAAGACAAAATTGTAAACCTGCTATATTATAAAACCCATTGCAACCATACAAACTCAACAAGAGAATCATCCATAGGACAATGCAGGGCTGTTGTGCCTCCTACCAACATTCCTTAGGGTGAACTAAAGCAATAACCAAATCAGATCACCTTGAAAAAAGAAGCGACTAGGTTACCCCCAAATTTTCTCAACAATTGGGTTGCTACCATCAAGCAAACCCATAGTTAAAGAAAGCGGTCAAATCAACCATCGACCAGAAAGCATACAGCAACACCATCAGCGACTACCCAAAAATTAGATCCTATATGGACAAACAGACATCATCCATCTATCTGCAAAAAGATGCTATAGATGAGATAGTGTAAGTCGGATATAAAGAGGAAATGTTCCACTTGGAGCCAAATTGAGGGCCAAGTAATATTTACACATCAAAAAACTAGATACAAAACATATATAAACAAGTGCCATGTTGAAATATCTATATTTCTCAACCCATGTAGTGAACATCACTCATTGCTCCTTTTAGGATTTTTGTCAACCAAATGGCTGTTTCTCTTGGGGAGACTTTACCACGTCCAAAAGGCCTCAAAACTATGCCAAGTTCTTCTAGTCTCTACTATTGGAGTAATTGTGCACTAAGCTCTAGCAAGCCTTCAAGAGCTTCTGCTCTTTGTTGATATGATTTAAGATCTATTCCTCCTTTTACTCATTTTTTAGAATAATCAGAATCTCTATTGGAGGTTGAGGTTGTCTTAAGGTGCTGATCTACAATATGATGGCCAATAACAGTTGTCCCCATGGGAACTGACAGGACATCTAGATCATTATTGTCTGCATCTAAAAATGAATTCACATCTATTCTTCCTTGCAGCAAGCTGCTCACAGTTCCTCTCTCTGACTCAGCTTGATCTGTACCAACTCAAAAAGAACTATGTCTAATTACATGAATAACATCATTGAAGGCTGGTTTCACGTGAACAGAAGCAGGAGCTTTTGCATTGATATGGATCGTGCACTTTTCCTGTGTTCTATCACAGTTTGCATCATCCCTATCTGAACCTGAGCTTGATGAGGTGGACCTTTCTAAACGCAATCCATATGGGCTACTCTCTACTCTCAAATGACAACTTTCTTCTCCAGGAATGTCTAAGCGAGTACCCTTAACACGCTATTTTGCAGCAGGCAGCAAATTTTCAAAAGGGGCTATGGAGAACTCCGCAATTCAATCAAGTCTGGGTGCATTAACTGATACATCAGGAGACTGCATAGCTCGAAGCCCTAAATATTTTTTTCTATTAGAATACCACAAAGTGGTAGCTTTAGAAACATAAGGTGACTCAGTAGTTGCATCTTTTGGAGTAAGGTTTGATCTCTCAGTGAGTGCTTCAATTCTTCCAAATGAAGATGCTGATGAGCATGAAGTTAAAGAAGATTTTCGTGGCCTAGGTGTTATAGATTCATTGTTAATAGCTTTTACTTTAGGTGTTCCATTCTGAGGACTGTTAGTAATGAATGTAGGACATGAAACTGATGGCTTTGTTGGTAGGGGCAGGGAGGCCCTACGACTAGAAATACCTGGAGTTGAACCTGGTACACAAGATGAACGTTGAGATTATTTTATGTGTGAATATTTACCATCCAATTTTGGTGTCAAGACAACTCGTGGTGAAGGTTCTCCATAGGGTAGCTATCAAATTTATGACTCAAGTTAACATTACAGTTAAGATAACAAAAGAAAATTGTAGAAATAATAAGAATTTGGAACTTACAGATTGCCTGCCTTGAGTAAGATGTGCCTTCTTTACAGAATCTATTTTTACTCTAGGAGTGGGAAAAACTTGATCAGGGGTCCGAGGGCTTCCCATTCCAACAATCTCTTTTGCAAGTTTCTTTGTTGCATTTGTAGGAGAGCTTTTCTTATGAACCATGGGGTGCTTTAATTCTTTATTTCTATCTACAAGACTTTTCGAATTTTTTGCAAGAAAGCTATGGCAACAATGCCTATCCAATGGAACATCCTCTGAACACAAATTTGATTCCTCTGGTTCCTGCACAGCTGAATATTTATTTTTAAAAACCTGCTTGGAAGATTTTGGTAATTCATTTCCTATGTATGACCATGTACCTTCACTTCCAATGTTATGCGAAAGGCTATCCTGCAATGCACTATCTCTAGCATTCACATAATCATGAGGGGGCCTTACTGGACAAGTTAGATCACTATTACTAGAACCTTCTCTTTCACAACTGCTATTGCTTTCATCTATATTTTCCTGTTCAAGATGGTATCCACCCCTCAAGACCCTATCTGGGGTCGGATAGTGAACAAGGCAAAAATGTGTCCTTCCTTTAGCAATGTAAGGCTAAAAATGAGGATGCCTCAACCATAGATGGAAAACTCGCAATTTACTCAGAGTTTTAAACACTCACCGAGTATTTAAGCTAGGCGAGGAAATCCCAGAAAAACTCGCAGGAATAAAAACTCGGCTGTTGGGGAAAAACTCGCCGATTACTCGGCGAGTTTTTACTAAAAAATCGGCAATTTTTTTTAAAAAACTTGGCTGCATTGTTTGATGCCAAGAACTATTTACTATTTTGCTTCCTGCCATGAGCATTCTGCATGAGAATGCAATTTTGTATGCACTGTGCATTTATATATATCTAAACTCTACTTGTTTCTTTTGTATTCTCTTTAATTAACTTATTAGATGCATCTTCTCATTAAATTTTGCAAAATAAATGTATTTTTAATTAAATTTCAGCGGTTTTTTTAAGTTCCCGAGTTTTCCCAAGTTTTTTTTTAAATCGCTGAGTTTTTCCCGATTAAACTTTTGGTGGGCTTGGCGAGTTTTTGCCTTTGGCGAGTTTTCCAACTATGGTAGATACTATAGACCTTTGCAATGAGGGCCATACTTTCATAACTATGCCAGATATATAATACCACTGCATTTCTATGTAAGATACATGCAACCAAATGTACTTTTTATTACTGGCCATTTTGCCGACTTAGGGCCTTTCATTTCCAATGAAAATAATGTTCTATTATTAGTTTTATACTTGAATTAATGAATATTGAGCAAGGATTTTTGAATTTTATTCATTATATGAACGTTTAAACTTGAATCTTGATCTCATGTAATGGGATACTTGTAACAATTTTCCAACTTGTATCCCAAATTTTTAATATATAGTCGTAAATCTGTTGCTACCATCCTACCATAATGGGCTTCGGGAGTGAGATCTTACCACCCAAGGCTATGCAAAATAAAATAAGCTTTGATGCATTGGACTATGAGGAACAACAAATTTTCATGGATTTCGCATGTCTTTTTGTTGACAAATCCAAGCACACTGCCATGGAAGTACGGGAGGCATCAGCATGGAGCTCTTGACATGCAATGGAAACACTTAAAAAAAAGTGTCTTGTTCAAGAAATGAAAGGGCATTCATGAGAAACATTAACAATTATAATGAGAATGTATGACCATCTTTGGGACATGGGAAGATAAATTGCAAATAGCTTGAGCCTAGTGAACTAGAATACAATTACCAAAATGAATTTATCTCATAAAGGTTGATATTTTGCAATTTTCTTTGGTCAAATGTAGATTTCCATATTGTTGTCAAGACCATAATGTCTTATGATGTTTAAATTGGAACCTGATGTTACTGAATGTTAATGTCTTGTGATGTTACTGGAGAAGGATGTGCAAAAGACATGCAGAAGAATGCGTAGAGTTCATTGGCAAGAGCCTCTCGCCAAACACAAAAAAATCTCACCAGCCCCAATTGCTGATGTGAGGAAAACAAAGGATTCATTAAGAACTGGTTTTATGGCCTCTTTCTTCTCTGTGTGTACCAAGGTTGAAGTATTTGAAATGAAGTGTGAATGCAAAATATGTTGATAATTCCTCATAGTGCAAACACATTCACCCACCACGATGTCCACTAGGGGGTGATCATGACAAGTTAAAACATAAGGGAGCAACATCTTCTATCACTGTAAGATAAGCATCCAATTATGGTGCAACCGCATGGATTGTTGAAATAAAAGCAGTGGAAGAACTGTAATTTGTTGGCATTTAGATTGTTCTCCTGTTCATGGGAATTAAAATTTGTTTGCCTATAAGTTTCTTTCTAATTCAGGTGTATTCCTACTACCATAGATATTTTGTGCCTATAAATTGAGAAATATACTAATTTGGGGCTAGTTTGTTTAATCAAAAAGTGTTTAAGATGGAGGAATTTAATGATCTCTAAGGTTTTCCAAGATTCTCAAATTACCAACAAAGTAAAATTCCCATTATCTAAGTAACTAGAAATGTGTCCTCCATCTTAAAGAGAATTATTGGTCACCAACTTCTAATCTCTATATTTTCAGCCTTAGGAATGAATTTGATGTTTCATTTTTCACAATTATTTGAAGAGAAGTAGTTATATAAGCTTCATTATATACCTAAAAAATGTTGAGAGCAATTGTGTCCATAGAATTATAATAGGCATTGAAATGATAGTCAACATAAAATGTAACAAAAACTTAATTTGGCCACAGCAATCATCACAGGGCCACATAGTGCAGTGGATTAGCGCGTTTGACTTCAGATCAAAAGGTCGTGGGTTTGACTCCCACTGTGGTCGAGTTTGTCAAAATGAATTTTATCATTTCATTTTTGACATGTTTGTCAAAGTTTGCTGCAAAATGCGAGCACTGCTCTTCTTTTTGTGAGTTTAAAGCTCTTATTGTAGCATGGTCTTAGGTGACACTATCAATACGACTCTTTCCTTATCTTTTGCAACTAGTTTTCTAAATGACTAGAGGATTGTGTTAAAACTTTTATGTTACCATATATGCGAAGGTAGTGATAGTGAAATGCATTTTGGTGTTTTTTCATCTGTACATATTCATAAATATATTCCATATCTTAATAGAACAATTGTTTACCCTAAATGTCTACTAAAAGGCCTCTTGTTTGCCTCTTTTTCTCTATAGTCGTCAAAAGACTTGAAGGAGCTCAAGCATTTGGACACTGAAATGAATGGGCATGCTTTTGATCCTGAAAAACATGGAGAACAAAGGAGTAATGGGTTTATTTGTCTTACACCTTTTCGATGTGCATCTCTGCCCGACCCTCCGAATGCCTCGAGTTCGCCTCAATGCCCCTCTCAATGTTGCTGAAGTGATCTCCCTCGCACGCACCTTTCCTTTCAGAAGAACCCTGTGTCACGCGATTTCATTCAAATAATGGTTTTTGGATTTATTTTTTTCTCTTATATCCTGCTGGCATCGCAATTGCGACGGCATCGAGCTAAAATTGAAAAAAAAAAAGCCAAAACCACATTACCTTTTCTTGCCGTCACAAATTAACGTCGCAAATTGACCCCTAATGTATTAGTGGGTCTATGGATTGTATTACAAGAAGAATGATCAATTTTAATTGAAGGTATTTACTAATTCTAATTGGGTAGGAAATGCTGATGATAGAAAAAGAACAAGTAGAGGTGCATTCTTTCTAATTAAGAGACTAGTTTCATGGACAACCAAGAAGCAAAGAGACATTTCCCAATCAATAGTTGATGCTGAGTATGTGGTAGCTATAGTAAATTGTTCAAATATCTTATAGGTCAAGCAATTATTGAAAGGTATAAAGAGAGATATTATAGATCCAATGGTTATCTATTCTTATAACACAAGTGCTATTAACATATCAAAGAATCATGTAATGCACACAAAGATAAAGCACATTTCTATCAAGTATCATTACTTAAGCGAGCTAGTTCAAGAAAAAGAAGTGAAATTAGAATATGTGAATACTAAAGAACAAAATGTTGACATATTCACTAAAAATTTACCTAAATATTCTCATTAATATCTTAAAGGTAAATTAGGGGTGATTCCCCTGGACAAAAAACAATTAAGTAAAGATGGTGCTTTGCATCAAATTTATTGATCAGACTATCTTACAAATTGATGCAAATAGTTCTACTTTAGGATTTTCTTAAGGTAGAAGTGAGGAAGAAGGACAAAAGGATGGATTAGTCACACAAGATGGAAGATGAAGAATTCAAAACTGACATGAAGATAGCTACATGAAAAGATGCAAGAGATAAATTTTTCTTAGGCATTGTTGTCAAAGAGGGAGAGATTATCTAATCACCGTGAGGGAGGGATTATCAGAGAGGTTTTTTAGAAAAAAGAAAAAAAAGAAAAATAAATTATTCAAAGAATATCACAATGAAAGAGGGAGATAGTGAAAGATGGAAGAGATATGCAAGAGGGAGAGATTACTTAGAGGGGGTTCATAAGACCTAGTTGTGGTGGTGCACATTATATTTAATGATGAGAATTAGAATGAAACTAAGGATATTAATGAGGTTTTGATACATTGAGGTTATTTCTTGAGATAATAAAAGTTTTGGATTGTATGGTAACTAGAAGTATTTTTTAGGTGTTTCCATCAATGCCAAAGAGGGAGATTTTTAGAAACTACAATTGAAACAATTTTTATGTTTTCATTGATGTCAAACCTATTGGCCATGAGATTTTTTTCTATCTAATCTAAGTGTAATATCTATTTGATTGATGAAGAGGATTTGAGAAGTTATTCATAACAAAAGAATCTAGAGGAAAGATTGAGTTATGAAGATGAAACTATAAATAGACATTTGTTTAGTAGGACTGTGACAAGATAAATTGATTGTTTAAATCATGTTACAAGTGAAGAAGATAGTAATGCTCAAGTCTTGAAATTGTGAACAAAAATAGATCAAATGCATAGGCTTGATTGAGAAATAGAGGAGAAGACTAAAGAATTTGATGTACATGCCAAGTGATTCTAGTGTAAACTGAGCCATAGTAAGTGTCAAGAAAAATTAGTATTGGCAAAGCATTAGTATCTACTGAGTCAAAGTGTATGTGTCAAGAAAGAAATTTAGTAGCGATTGAGTAACCTGGTGATGACCAAGTGTTAGAATATAGTGTTGGTCGAGGAGCAACATTTTAATTATTAATGATAAATCATAATTTCTAGCTAACTAAGTTATTTTTTGGAATATGGAAAGCTTGTTGAAGATATGTATAAATGAGTTGAATCATTTATTATTAAAAGAGGATTAGTTAAATGACCTAAGGACTAGATCCTAAGAGAAACTTCTACAAAAGAAAGAGAGAACAAATGGTGATCAAATTCATTATATGTGACAAATCTAATCATAAACCCTAAGATCTACGGTGATGATTAAGTGAAAGAAGTAATAATTACCTATTTAAGGAGGTACAAGGGAAAATTTTCATAGAGTTTCATAATGTTTCAAAAAGAGTAAGGTTGGAGCAATTGCTGATGTTATTGACTAGTGAATCTAAGTAGAATGTTGAAATGAGTTGAGAAGAAGTGAGGTATGATTGCTTAAAGGGTTACCAAGTGAATCAAAGACATAGATGACAATGGAGGTTAGATATTGAATCAATTTAAGAGTTGAAAAGAGATTTGTACATGAAAAGTGAGTTTTACTTAACATATCAAAACTTGTTGTTACTTTCTAATCATTGTCAACAATATTTGAAATCCTTTAATCAAGGTTTACCTAACAATCATATGTAAATCCTTTAAAAGGATGACATATAAGGTAATGTTCTATAGTCCTCTAACCAAGCCACTCCTAATAGGGTGATTAAATCCTTTAAGATCACATTTAATAGTGTGTTTTGTAACCTTTAACGGGTTGACTCATAACAAAGCTCACTTCATGAGAGTGAAAATTAGTGACATGTTGCTAGTGTTTTTTCCCAAGTTGGGTTTCCATGTTAAATCCTAGTGTCAAACATGTATGGATGTTATTTATGGTTTTTTATTGATTAATGTTTACATTCTACAAGTATATTATATTTAGGATAATAGACAACTAGTTGATGTTGCTAATAGTTGACTATAGAGAATAAGCTATGGAATGATAAGATCTGAAGTTGTTTAAGTGTTTTTTCGTTCAATTGGTACTTTTGGACCTTGGATAACTAATTCACCCCCCCCCCCCCCCCCCCCCCCTTCTCAATTATTCCAAATATTCTAATAGATATTACTTAAGAATATTACTTGAGAAAAGATAGAGTTTGCCAAGTAACCTAAAAATAGTGATTGTAAAAATTAATTTATGATGTGTGCATAATGTCTAACAAAGAGAAGACTGTATGGCTCTATGTTAAGAGAAGAGTGTATCCAATGTTAAATAAAAATGGTATGTTTTACCAAGAAAAAGGACCTCGAGGTAATATAAATTCATTCCAAATACAAGTGCATTTTCACTGTAGTATGCCCCCAAACAAGAAAAAATCAAGGGAAATAAATAGCACAAAAGAGATATCATAAAAAAATCTACTAAATCTTGGCCCACTATACACATGTGATGATTTATGTATTTCAAGATTAATTTCAAAGAATTTACCTCATCTCCAAAGGTAGTAGGTACATCTACAAGCATAATGGAAGAGCATAGAATCATATGAACATAGGTGTTTTTGGACAACTTTGTAGAGACCAAAAGAGATATGGTTATCACTACTTTCCATCATCCTTAAGTAGACAACACAAAGGCACATTTATAGCACTATCACATGCACAAAATAATACACATGCAATATATAAAGAAGAATTAAAACACAAAAAGAAGAATTTCATGATAGGTTTGATCCCTTTGTAACATTGTACCAATAGATAAATGAGATTCATCTAAATAAATATTTAAAAATAACAAACAAGTGCATCACATTATAGGGGAAACACATTATATAAATAAGAAAATACAAAAAAGAATTCACTACACAAGAGGAGTTATTCAAGCATATCATCTCCCAACCATTCACATGTTAAACATTACTTATGGAAGGTGAAAAATATGTGAAAGGAGAAGTTACATAAAATACAATGGATGGAGTTAGCATAAGTTTCAAACAAGCACCATGCTCTAATGGCGAGACATTTTTTTGGTCATAAAGAGATTTAATACTTCGGAAAATCTTTTACACAATTCATTATTGACTTTAATAACCACATGTGTATCATTAGAATGATCAGGATTGACATCATCATAATAATTAAAATTGGTATTATCATCATCTAAATTAATCACAATAGGATGCTTAATCAGGAAATAAAAATTATTATGTTTAGAAAATTTGAATTTTTCTTCCTTGCTTGGGCTCTATGTAGGTTGATCAAATAGAATTAAAAAAGCATGAAGTTTTTAGAAGATAATTTTTCTACAAAGGAATCTCATAGGCCTTAGCATGATATCTACAATATTCTTAGGAGTAGAATAGACTTTTGGTTTTACTTGAGATTTGAGAAGTTATAGGATCAATTAACATGGGATCCTTAATTTTCTTCCTTAGTATGAAGAATGGAAGGAACAAAGGATGTTATATTTTTATAGGATAAAGGAGGTTAAATGGTTTCATAAATAGAAGGAATAAAGGTTTGGGAAGGATTCTACATTCAAGATAATAAGATGGTACATCCTTAGGGTTGATTATTTTGGGTGCCAGTAAGAAGTTGAGCTCACATTTTCACCAAAAAGTCGAATTGTTCTTCTTATTTTTAAAAAAAATTAATCCTTGACCTAAATACTTGAAGCACTTAGAAATTAAATCTTAAAAAAAATTCAATAATAAAAATTGTAGAACTTGAATTCTACTTTCAAAATATGTAATTTATTTGAATATCGTTGGTTAATAGTTTGTCTTCCTTAATTCTTTGGTTTATACCTTGACTCTTAGAGTGCCTAGTGGCTAATGAAAAAAAAAGAAGGTAACAAAAAAATGGGGCAGTGTAGTAATCTATCAAAGAACCCTGAATTGAAAGGTACAACTCCCTCTAAAATGTAAGATTTCCAATGAATTTTATTTTTATGTGTTGGGGGTGTGCTCTTAATCAAAGAACAAAAGAGGCTAGCATCTAGATTGTTCAACACTTCGAACAACCTAGGCAATTTTGAAAAAGGAGACTAACATATATTATGCAATCTACTCTAACTTGAATGAAAAGATTGAAATGCATGTAAGGCTGCCTACAACAAGAAAGGATGACTGATTGGACAATTCCTAGATCACTGAAATAGTTGAGTTTTGACAATATTCAGATTGTCTTCTTTTTGGCTACTCCATTAATCATTTTCTAAACTCCTCAAACAATAAGTTAAAATACTCATAAACTATAGTTCATAACACAAGGGAAAGAATAATGCTTATGCTAATGAAAGTAAATCTTACAATCCACTAAGATGAAAGAAATAAAACCAAATTTATTTGCAATCATTCAACTGTAGTTACAATACATTCATTCTAAATAACATAAAATCATTAAATGAATATAAAATTTTAAAATGTAAAATCAGAGTCAAACACAATAGTCCTAGCTATAGGGGTTTTCCCATAGAATAACTTTGCCCATCTAATTTACTTCTCAAAAAGTTACATATATAGGCCTCTTCAAAAATGGATAGTTACATTTAATGATTACAATATAGAGGATCTCTGAATAGAGGAAGCTAAATATAGGACTTGACTAATTCAATGTCCATTATAGAGTCTAAGCCTACTAAGAAAATGCCAAAATAGCTACAACAGTGAAATCGGATAGAAGAGAGAGAATGACAGATGTCTGAGAGAATATTAGAGCATCATGATTTCTTTAGAGTTGCTACTTTAGCTCTATAAGCCTTCATTGCATCTGTTACTTTATCTAGTTCATCGACACCTAGGATTATAATATTGTTAGCTCAAATCATCTAGTAGTTATGCACCTTTGTCAACTCATCTAGTTTGGTGACTTTTGATTGGAACTTCTCTGATATCCACCTTAAGATGGAATCTACTGATGAAAGCTCCTAGATCTTTCACATTTGAAAGTTGAGTGGATCAGTTGCCTCATTGAAAAATGCTAGGAACTTGGTCTTCATCCACTCAATGTCTACTAATCAGTCAATGTTAGATATATATGACTCTATGTGTAGCAATTTCAATTGTTCAAAGAGCTTCTCTATAACCTTCTACACTAGGTCATGTACATCTTTAAGCTCATTTGCAGATCTTGCAGAGCTTTCCACTACAAACTCCAAAGATTGTTTCCAATAAAAAAATGGTTCTTTACCTTTTTTAAGGATCCTTGGGAGACAAAAATGTCAATCTTCATATTAATCACTTCTTGTAATAGTGACAATTGCTCTATCAATCTATTTGCTATTTTTTTCATTGTAATTTGATGGTTAGAAGCTACCTACCTTAACTTGTGAGCATATAATAGTAGGATCCCAAATTCTCAATGAGTGGGGGACCTTGTTCCTTCATCTGATCAATCCATGATCTACCAATTTGACCAAATTATCTTTCTTGCTATAGCTTTAAAAGAATGTTCTTATTCTCTTCTACATTTGGGTCAAACTGTGCTAGTTGAAGTGCTTCTAAGTGCATACTTGATATAATCCATTAGTTCTTTCTTTGAGGCCTTGAGTACCTCTTTTTCTGCCCTCAACTCCTCCAATATGTCTTCTATATTTTCATAGTAGGTTTCCATATGTCCCAAATACTTCACCTCTGACTGGAAGAACCCACATTTACTCAAGTTTCCATACATCTGATGGTCTCTCAAGTACTGCAATACCTAACATAAATGGACTTCGTGCTCCTCCACAGTCTTCAAGTAGATCAATATGTCATCCAAAAATACAATGACACATTGATCGAGATACATGCTAAATACCCCATTCATCAAACTCATGAACACAAATGGCACATTGGTCAACCCAAAAGGTACAACTGTGAACTCATAATGATCATATCATGTATAAAATGTTGTTTGATGAATATCAGCCTCTTGGATACGAAGCTGATGGTATCCCGACTTCAAATCAATCTTTGAGAACACTCGTGCTCCCTTCATCTGATCAAACAAGTCATCTATCCTTGGTAAAGGGTAACGATTCTTCACTATCACCTTATTCAACTGTCGGTAATCAATGCAAAAATGCAAAGAACCATCCTTCTTCTTCATGAAGATGACTAGTGCACCCCATAGGGATACACTAGTATGAATATGGCCCTTGGCCAAAAATTCCTCCAACTACAATCTGAGCTCACTCAACTCCTGAGTAGTCATGTGATAAGGAGCTCGTGAAATAGGCTCCGCTCTTGGTACAAGATCGATCCAAAAATCAATGTCACGCTGTGGAGGCATACCAGGAATCTCATCAAGAAACACATCTGCATACTCATGGAGGAGTGGGTGATCATCGAGTGCTACCGTATGGCTCTCGACTTCCTCAAGATCACTAAGAGACACAAGAAACAACTGGCAACCTTTTCGCATACTTTGCTTTAGCTGATTAGCTGAGATCATACTAAGTGAGACTAGCCGCTGAACTCCCAAAAGTTCCACTTGTCCACCTATTTCATCCACACATTGTACCACCTTGTGATGGAAATTGATATTTTCCTCATGGGTGGCTAACCAATCCATGCCCAACACAATGTCATACGATCCTAGAGGTAGAATGCGTAGATCCACTATGGTGGTGAAGGTTCCCAAATCCAAACAACTCCTAACCAATGAGTCAACAGCCACCTTAGAACCCATGGCTAACTCAACCTAACACATTGCCACTAGCCCACATCACTAAACAAGAGATGGTGAAATGAAAGAATCGGTAGCACCAGAGTCAAACAAAACTAAAGTTGAAATACCATGCAACATACCTGTAGTCTTGACTACCGTACCTTGATGCTTAGCTTGAAGGTTATCAACTGCTACAAAGACTTTATGATTTCGACCCGCATCTCCTATGGTAGGCTCAGATCTCATTGTGCCCTTACTAGGTCCTAAAGATGGTTTGATGGAACAATCATAAGATTTATGGCCACGTTGGCCACAAGAATAACAATTCCCAAAAAAGTTGGGTCCTGTCCCACGACCACTTTGAGTAGCACTAGGATATGGTGCACTACCTCTGCTGGAATTCTGCTGACTGTTCTGAGGAGGACGATCCTGCTAAGATTTTTTCCTCTACTCTAATTATCTCCTTTCTTCCCTGAGCTACCAGAAGATTGACCACCCTTTCCCCAAAACTTCTTCCTATTCTTATGGGAAGAACCACCTTGAGAGGGTTCAGATTGGGATTGGCCCTTGCCTGAGGATTGAATGAACTAAGCATCCTGTCTTGAATTTCGAGTACTTTGGTTGTAAGAACCAAATCTACTACTATAACCTGTAGCCAAATTTTCCTCCGCAATATGTGCCTTCTCTAGCATGAGCACAAGATTCTTAGGCTGATGCATTCAGACTTCTTCAATGAGGGAATCCTTCAGGCCTTGGATAAAATGGTGTGCTAGGAGAAAATCATCATTGTTGTAGTAGGAATACTACCTAAGTTCAAAGAACTGAATCTCATACTAATCCATAGTCATGTTCCCTTGACAAATTTCATAGAACTCATCAGCACGGGCCTCTTTGAACTGAGGAGATAAGAACCTCTCTTGAAATCTCTCCTCAAAAATCTCCCAGGTGAGATCTGCAACGCTAATCTAAAGCTTTTGACTCTTAATATTCCACCAAATGGATCCATGGTCCCTCAACTACATAATTGCACAACGGGCCCTCATGTTGGTTGAATATGGATACATGGTGAAGCAACACTCCATGTCCAACAACCAAGTCTCAGCTTTGAGGCCACTTCCCCTACCATCGAATGGTGGTGGTTTGGAACTCTAAAGGGACTTCATGATATCCAATCTGATGGAATCCTCACTGCTACGGTCTCAACCACCTTGACTGTGCTCTCTGCCACCAGGTGGAGTAAGAGAATGCTCATGTTCACATTCCTCCTCTCTATGCTCAGAGTGATGGGAATCTCCATGATGAGATCCCTCTTCCTAATTCTAATCATGTTGGCGCTCCTCAACATGAGGGCCCAAAAGAGCAAGAATCTATTGGAGTACAGGCATCATCACCCCTACACCATTCTGATCACTGATATTACCATGTTCTCCCCCTCCTCCCTGATGTTCCTCTTCATGGTGTTTATTTCCATGGTTATCACTATGGGTACCACCACAGCCACTAGGTCTACGTGCAGGAGGCATCACTGTGGGAACAACAAGGTGATGTCAGAACAATTAGATCACAAGCATAAGAGTAAAAACCATGAATGAACAAGATAAAAAATAATAAAACATAACATAGCAACACACAACATCAAACAAAACCATAGTGGAAGCATAACACAGAGATCCCAATGTTGCAACCTGGCTCTGATACTAGATGTAATGCCCCGCCTGGAGATCCTTGGAAACAAGGATGAAATACAAGCAAGGTTTTTTTTTATTTTAAAACCAAGTGTAACTGCACATGATAAAAACTTACACAGATCATAAAGATCGCAATGGAAGACAACAAATAACCTTACACCAATGGATCTCCAAATGCCACTAACAACCAAAACACAAAAGGAAACATACGAGATCAACCAAGCTAAAGACAAAAGTTGACTCCTGAAAATTGGCTAAGTTTGAAATCTTGAAGCCCTAAAATTTCATAGAATCTTTATCTTAGCTCATAGAGGTCTGGAACCTATCTCAAATGAATTGTCGCACATATTAAAACCCATTTGGCCATTGGGTTCAAAATCCCCAAAAATTCAAAAATAAAAGGAATCAGCCACCATATGCAAAAACAGCCAGCATAACGGCCCTAAAACCCAAACCCCCATTTCAAAAATAGGGAAAATGCTCATACTTGACCAACTGGGTAGAACTAGCAAACTAAAACAGAGGGGAACACTAGTTCTCAACCTCCTAACATATTTCTACAAGAAACAGAAATAGAAATGGAGCAAAAACATTAAAACGGGAAGGCCCTACCTGACAACAAAAAGGGCCAAAATTTAAACCCATAGAATAAAATAAATAATACGCCAAAACTGCTGAAACTGAAAGAAAACCAAGAACTCCTTGAGCTAAATCCAACGAGACCAACCTCGCAGAGATCCCACGCTCACAGCTCCCACAACAAAAAAAACAATAATCCTTCATAAGAGGATTTCCAAATTTTCTCCCCAAATACAATTTTGAAAATGTGAGAAGTGAATAATGAATTTACTTTTTCAATGCTTATTCATTTTTGAGTGAATTGTTGATTCTAGAAAATACCTAACTGGAGTAGTTAAACTCTGAATCGACCCAAATGAAAATAAGTTATTATCTGTAATGGAATTTCACCTAAGGAAAAGCTACTGGAAATTAAATACGAAAATATTTAAAACCCAAAAACACATAAAAACACTTAACACTTTCGCGACAAATGCGAACTTCTAAATGCACAGATACACTCACTAGTCTAATCACATAATGCAGATGAGTTTGGATTTACTAATCACCAAAAGGTTTTAATTATAACAACTAAAATAAAGATACCTCAACCATACAGGGATGACATTGGTAAAATATAAATAGCTGAATCACTAACTCCATGTACCACTGCCAGGGATATAATTCCTGCACACTAAAACACACGACCAAGTGTAATTGCATATAATATAATCACCAAATAAATTTAAACTTTAATTAACTAATTAATCCATTTACATCACTCACGTTCACAAAAAGCATAAAGAACATAAATGGAGTAAATACCCATAGCATAGAATCCATCTCAGAACATAATCAACAAATATGTCCAATACATCATATAACCAGATATCATCATAGATCTATTGTCATCTCAAAATAGCATCAACATGAAAATATGATAAACTGAACAACATAGTAGTATAGCATCTATCATACTGAATCCAAGATCACATCTGACCCTCAGGTCATCTCAAAGAACATATAAAAGAGTATCAAGTATCTCTTGAATCAAAATAGACAAGGTATAGACTGCAAACACGAGAGGCACTACATGTAGATTTATTTGTAGTCTAATATCATAAATAATTATTATTTTAAGATACCTTTAGATAAAAATTACTAATATAAGAAAAAAAAATGTCATTTGTAGTTTTTCACTTTTCTCAGTAGAAATTGATATAAAATAAATAAATTAATCATATTTTTTCAAAAAATACATATTTGGAATTTGCATAGTCTAATATATAATAATTTTTTAAAATATGATACAAAAAATGCATTTCAATACTTGGACAAAATGCATCTTTTTTCAATAGATTGAGATGGCCTCTAAGGTTTAGGTAAAACTAGATCCAAGGATAGAGGTGGGTTGACCTAGGTTTTTCCCAAAGCTAAATGTGAATAATTTTTAGGGGAAGATTTTGAATTTTATGAAATGGGGTTACATTCCTAAATATAATAACATGTTCTAGAAACATTATCTCTTTCCATTTTTATATGTTGTGAACTTGAAATTTAGTGGGATGAGGTAATTGTTCGCATTATGATGGAAGAGTTAGGTGTAAAGCATAATGAAGATATATGGTTATTATTTATGGAAACTGTGGACATTTTCTTGATATCAACTAAGTTTGAACATGATCGATGAAGTTATAAAAAAGACATGATATGATTGGATACTACAACAAAGAAATTGACATTATACATAGAACATTTGCAATAGACAAGGTAGAAGAGAAATCATGAGACAAGATCATGTACATAGTATAAACATGATTATCTCATTGCATAGTTATGAATACAATCTATTTGGTTGATTGGTTTAAAGAGTTTGAATTATTCTAGATGTCAAGAAAAGGGAATAACAATCAAGAAATATAGTTAAAAGATTTCAGATCATTGAAAGGTATAGCAAGTGTGATCTTTTTTACTTCTAACAAGGTACAAATTAACCCTAATAGGGTGAATCCTTGAAAAGGGTAATTATAAGTTCCTAAAAGGGAAAGTCATTTCTTATAGTTCTAAGCTTGTGGTTATCATCTGCACCATTTTTTTCACCCTCTAAGAAGGGTTTCCATAATACCAAAATCTTTTTGTTATGTGTCATGATTGTATGGCCCTTTACTATTTTTATCTTTTATTTTCTTGCATTAGTTATATGATTTACTATTTGGAGGTTAATATTTCAATTTAATATATTGGTAATTGAAGTTTTAAATTAGTTGTTTATATTGATTCGCCCCCACTCCCCACCCCCCTTCAACACCCAAGAATCCTAATAATTGGTACCAAAGCTATGGTCTTCTTGATTAAAAGAATAACAACTTGAGGGAAAGATGAGAAAGTCCATAGTCGTAAGAAGATAGCTAGATGAATGACAAGCTAAATGAAAGAAAAGATGATACTGTTCAATTATTTGAAGGAGTTATGTATGAAGAATCCAAGAAAATAATTTTATAAAGAATCTAAGGAAACAATTGTATAATTGATGAAAAAAGAATTAGAAGCTCAAAGACAAGGTGACAAATCTGAAAAGGGAACTTGAAAGTTAGTTTACCAAGATGTGTGAAACCCTTAAAGAAAAGAGAGAAACTAAGAGACTTATGAAATAAACTAAATATGCAAAGAGAAATGCTAAAAATGCATTGAAAGAAATGGATGAACAACTTTTCAGCATATCCCAAGAGAATTCTATCATGCATGAACATCTTCATGTAAATATTATGGAGAATCAATAGATTTTGACCAAGAATCAAAGGTTGAAAGAAGAGAATAATAAATTGAAGAAGGAACTACAAACTAAGAAAGATACAAATGCAAATATGAAGCATTATAGTGAAATCTTGTAGCACATGGTTTATGTAATATCAATTGGTGGTTTTGTGAGAATTGCTACTATATAAGCAGACACAAGGGTAGCTGTAGAGACAAGTGAAAAGATAGAAGGGCTAAAAGGAAAGAGTTGAGTGGGACAAGACTTCATAAGTTAGCCAAGAGAGCATTTTATGAAGGTTGGAAGTATGGCATGGGATGTGTGGATTCATGTTTGTTCACATGGATTGCTCAACTATGGCTATAGATATAAAGGCTTCCATAGTTGTATTGCAATGGTGTTTTTCTAAAAAATACATGGTGATGGATGCTTTTGGAGGCTAGGTTTTTCCCTCAATGAGGGTTTTCCCAGGGTATAGCTTGTGTCATATTTTTTTGGGTATGTTGTCTACTCTCTTGCATGTGGATTTCAATTGCATATTTATTTTAGATCTATTATGAGTTATGTGGAAATAGTTATATTATTTCTTGCAAGTTTTCTTACAAGTGCTATCAAGGCCATGTTTTATTATTGTAACCCTAGTTTGAATCCATGGAAATGCATGAGAGGATAAAAGAAAAGGGAAAGCTATATGAGTTGTTTATTGCAGATCTGAGGGTTTTGAGTTAGTTGTTATGATGGGATGTTGGTAGATTTTGGGCATGTGAAATTGTTGGACAAAAGGGGTTTTTTTTTGGATGTTTCATTTAAATGAGGATTTTAGGGGGAGCTTGCAGAAATGACCTTCTGAGTAAAAATAGACCTCACTATTGGATCTAGGTTGACATTTCCATAAATTTTGATATATAATATGCCCTAGTTTGGCCATGTTCAAATGAAATGAAAGAGTTCTTTAGTTTCAGCCCATGATGGCCATCAAATTTAATCTAGACAGAATTTTTGTCACAAAAAAATTGCAGTGAAAATGGTAAAAAGACTATCTTAGTAAAACAACCATAACTTTCTCTTAGGATATCAGATTTTAGACTTCTTATAAGCATTAGAAAGATAATTCAGAGCACTACAACTTGGTATAGCTTTGGTTCTATGATTTTGATATTTTGTTAGATTTTAAGAGCCCAAAAGTTAGATGTTGTTTATTTTAAGCACATATTAGGGTATAACTTGGGCATACAAAGTTGGATTTTGGACTTTGAGTAGTCAACAAAAATTTCTTGGGAAGCTCTACACATTGGTTTAGATTTGGTGCAGGTTTAGCATGCTATATTTGGTGATATATTAATCTAAATAATTTATGGTATATATTAACTATGGTAACATTTTGAGTAAATGACATTGCATATTTTGAAGATTTAAGATTTGATGTCATTGTATACTCAATTCATATTTTAGATAGGTCTCATGATGATATGGTTATTAGTGTTTTGTTTTGGATATGTATGATGACTTGTTGGGTCTACAAGTTGTACAATGTTGTAAGCAGTCTATACTTAAAGCTTATAGTTATGGCTTGGTTATGGGTTGTCTTTGCCCATTGATCTTTCATTATTGATGCATATTCAAATTGGTGGCTTGGATTTGGGTTGTTTATGCCCTAAGTCACATGATTTTTTTATTTTTCTTCATGTAGAAGTGATGAGATGTTGTTACTAGGTACAATCATGGTGGAGGATTGTGGTTGACTATTTTATGCTAATAGGTTGGACATATCGAGGGTCAGATGCTTGATTCATGGATGTGGTCATGGTGCCATGGATTTTAGCATGACATGATTGGATATATAAGTAAATCCTTGATGGTTTTGATTCTTAATTTGGTTATGGTTGTATATCTTCTTGGTCAAGGATCATGGTTATTTGGTTTCTTTTGAGGAGCTCGTGATGTGCACTTTGATTTCTTTGATGGTTTGATGCCTTGGTTGATTCTCATGGTTAGAAGATGGTTATTTCATCATGATATCATGGATAGCTTGGATACACAATTTAGTTGGATCTTGTGACAATGATGAGGTGACAGTGCAAGATTAGTTCTTGGTTAGATTTATATCTTCTTGGTTTGGAGATCTTGGTTTCACTTAGTACTGACACTTTAATTGTGTGGGTATAGACTTGAAGGATCTTCATGTAGGAGATGGATTTTATGATGCCATGGTTTACTCAATACCATTATTGAGTGGGAGTTTTCTAGCATTGATATATTCATTGAGGGTTTGTAGATCTTGGAGGTTTATCTTAGATCTTGTTGTTGTAGAAGTGTCTTTGACATTTGCATGGTACACTTGTTATCTTCATGGTTTGTGAAGATGGTTAGATCGTGAGGACTCATGGGGTTCTTGGTTATCTTCATGGTGTGTGGAGAAGGATGCATCTTGAAGACTCATAGGGTTCTTGGTAAAGGTGTGGTTTATTCTTTCATTTGGCACGCTATCATTGGAGTTAGGATGGTTTCATTATTATGTCATGCTATACTCTTGATATGTGTTTAGAGTTTTGACATGTTATATAGTAAGTTCATATGGAGCACATTATCTCTTTGGTTGAGATGGTTTAGATCATGTTTTTATGTTTATGTTTGTAAGGCCATGGTTTGAACTTTGACATTGATCTTGGTTTAGTTTCTTGGTATAGAGTACATTGATCATAAGTTGGATACTTCATGATATTGCTATGTTGCAATTGAAGTTGGCATGGATTGATTGGTTATAGGTGCTCATGGATACTTAGTGATAGTGATGATGCTGATTTCTCTTTGATTAGAGAAGTATTTTTTGGGACAGTTGATTTTTTCAACAAGAAGTCCGAGGGGCATTCAGTTGATATGGACTTCAGAGGGGATTGTTCTTGGATGATTCTTGGTTGGAGACTTGGATATCTTGATGAGCATTCTCATTCCCCACTCTTGGTCTACTCAATAGTTTTGCTACTTGAGAGGTATAGCCCATTGTTTCTCTTAAGTGCATTATGTTTATGCTTATCTTTCATGGATATGGATCTTGAGCTACGGTACATGAGTTCATTTTGGACAGTTCATTTGAGAGATGGTTTAACATTGGTTATCTCCATTTGAATATGTTATTATGTTGGTTGAGTTTGGGAGATGTTTTTATATTGGGCATATTCCTTGGATTAGAAATGGTTTATGAGTTTGATCTTCTCATGAGAGGCTTACATCCATGATTAGGTATATGGTATGGTTTGGGTGTTGTTTTGGCTTTTTGGATAGGGTTTTATGGAGGAGATCATACTTGCACAGTTTACATCTAGAGATGTGTAGAAGGACGTGATATAGGTTATGATTTGTATGGTTTCTCTTGGCCTTGGTTATCTTCCTAGATGTTTGGTTTCACTTACATTGGATTTGAGATTAGTTAGAAATTGTGATCACTATTTTGTGCTCATGTATGTCATGTGAGAGATGACATGGTTATTCCTTTATCTCTCTCCTCTATTAGTTGTGGTGAACTTGGGAGACTGTTGGAGATATTTTATGAGAGTTCTTCTTTCAGATTATTAGTTTATGTGTTGTGGATGTCCTTGATACTACATGGATTCACTTCTTTGAGATGTTGTGAGTGGATTGGTTATAGATTTGACATTATCTTTTGTAGTGGGAGCTTCTTGGTATATATGTGGAAAATATTGCTTTTGAGGCTTGTGATTGTTGGTTATAGATTGGTTATGTTGATGATGTAAGATTCACTTGGTATACCTTTGGAGGTATGGATAGTTGGATGGGTTTCACACTTGATGTGGGTGCTACTTTAGCCATGGATATTTTGACAACTACAGATACATGTGATTACCTTTGGATCAAGTTTTTGTGCTTGACATTTTAGTTGGTATAAGATTTTATGATCTTCTAATGCAACAAGTTGGATGGCTTTCTCTTTGAATGGCTTCTATGTATGTCTAGTGACAGTGACATAATAGGAGGTGGCTTCATTCATGTTTGAGATGTTAGATACTTTGATTTTGTTGTGGGTACCAGGATGGAACACATGTTGTACTTTGATCCATGATGGTGGATGTGCTAGGAGAGATTGTTCCCTTATTCATGTATGTGGCTACAGATTGACCCTATGCAATGTTTACAACAAGTGGGAGATTGCTGAGATACTGGGTGTTGCACACATTGCATAATATTGTTATATTGTATTATTTTATTTTATTATGTAATGTTGCACCTAGATGGATGTGCAACATG
This sequence comes from Cupressus sempervirens, assembly GCA_028749045.1. NCBI lineage: Eukaryota > Viridiplantae > Streptophyta > Pinopsida > Cupressales > Cupressaceae > Cupressus > Cupressus sempervirens. The sequence goes on along the minus strand of CM053793.1, from coordinate 356,252,359 downwards.
TATAAATTCCCATGGGATATACTTGATGAGTTATATTGTAACATTGTGATAATATTTAATGTAATTATTTAATATTAGGGAAAAGAATTAAAATTCCAATATTAAATGTGGGGTCAATGGGTTAGGTAGCACATGATTTCAGCACATAATTTATGTAATACCACTTGGTGGTTTTGTTGGACTTGCTACTAAATAAGTAGTCACAAGGGTAGTTGCAGAGATAGGTGAAAAGATAGAAGGGCAAAAAGGAAAGAGTTGAGCAGGACAAGGCTTGATAGGTTATCCAAGGGGGCATTTTGTGAAGGTTGGATGCATGGCATGGGATGTGTGGATTTATGCTTGTTCGCATGGATTGCTTAGTTGTGGCTATGGCTTTGAAGGCTTCCATGATTGTATTGCAATGGTATTTTTGCTGAATAATACATGGAAATTGATGCATTTTGAGGCTGAGTTTTTCCCTCAATGAGGTTTCCTAGGGTATATCTTGTGTCACATTTTTGTGGGTATGTTGTCTATTCTCTTACATGTAGATTTCAATTGCATATTTATTTCAGATCTATTATGGGTTATGTGGAAATGGTTATATTATTTCTTGCAAGTTTCCTTATAATATCTTTCTCCAAGTAACCAAGGAAGAGATTGACAGCATACCCCCAGATGAAAGTGTTCAATTGGAAAATTCTTTAGATACTAAAGAGGGCTCTCTTGAATTAGATACATTTACTCTCATTTTCAAATGTTCTATAACTCAAACTAATGTAGTTAACCCTCAAATCAGAATGTGCTCAATCCAAAATAAGTTGAGGGGTAGGCCTTCTAAGCTAAGAAAGATACAAGAGAAAATTGAAGTAGGGCTTCAACAAACTCTTAGACTTGAAAAGACTCCTAGGAAATACAAGGATGAGGCAACAAATTTAATATTATTAATTGCTAAGTAAATGAAAAATGGAAGGAGAGTGAATGGCTCCCCAAGACCAAAATGAAACTTTTATCATGGAATGTTAGAGGCATTAATGCCTCTACAAAATCTCACCTTGTCAAAGATCAAGTCTTGAAGGTGGAAGTAGATTTAGTTTTTTTTGCAAGAAACCAATTTATGTCATGAGGGTGGGTAGAAATTATTCAAGACTTGGGCGAATTGGTATTTCTTCCAATTTCCTACAACTGGTGCCTCTAGGGAACTAGTGCTTATCTGGAAACCCTCTTCTTGCTAGATGTAATCACTGAATATGAATTCAAATTCGTTGGCTATGAGTGTTTTATGTGTCAACCTCATTTTTGTGTTAATAAAAGTGTATGGGCCTATTTTAGTTGTTGGCAAACAAAGGCTTTGGGTTTGTTATCAAATCCACTTCAAGATTTGGGGTCAAAAAAGGTGATTCTAGGAGGGGATTCTAATACAAAATTAGGGGTTGGAGAAAAAGTTGGGGGTATGGAACCTTCCCCTAGAGTTACAAAGAACTTTAAGGAATTTATTTAGCACAATGTCCTGCTAGATTATGTGCCTTTAAATGAAATTATTACTTGGACTAATCAAAGGAAAGAGGTTCATCACATAGGGTCATGTTGGATAGGTTACTCCTCAATTCTTATTAGATTTTAGAACAAGGTTGTTGTGCCTATCCTACCTTTCATAGGTTCAGATCACTTCCCAATTATTTTACAACTTTTGATGGATGGAAAAGTTTTCAAACCCAAGTCTTATTTCAAGATAGAACATATGTGGCTTATTGACAAGAATTGCATATCTCTCTTGTTTGATTGGTGGAGTAAGTATCCATTTGTAAAAGGCTCAAGAATGTTCCAACTTTCTAAAAATTGTGACATGTGAAATTAAGGATAAAAGAGTGGAATAAATCAAAATTTGGTAATGTATTCAAGGAAAAGAGGGATCTTCAACTTCAACTAGAGTAGTGGAATGAATACATCATGGCCAATGGCCTTTCACCCAAGGTCAATGATATTCAGAAAAAGCTAAAAGACAAGTTAGATATGACTCTTTTAAGGGAAGAGATTTATTGGAGACAAAGATCCAAGGAGGTATGGTTAATAGAGGGTGACCGAAATATACTTTTTTTTTAATGCTACAACAAAGGTAAGAAGACATTGCAATGTTATATTTCATATTAAAGACAAGCCATGCAAAGTTCTCACTATAGAAGTGAACATTCAAAGGGAGGCAGTTGGGTATTTTGAAAGTTTACTAAACTCTATTCTATTTGTTCATGCTCCCTCTCTGGTGTTGGAGTGTATTCCAAAGTTAGTCACAAATCAACATAATGAAAATTTGATGAAGCCTTTCACACTAGAGAAAATTAGGAAGGTAGTTTTTTCTACGGTTGTTGAAAAGGCTCCAAGTCCAGATGACCTTACCCCACTATTTTTCCAAAAATGTTGGGACTTTATGGGAAACAATATTTTATGGACAATGGAGGAATCTAGGATCCATGGGAACATGCTAAAACAATTCAATACAACTTTCAACACTCTCATCTTGAAATATTCTCAACCAAATTCATTTGATGATTTTAGGTTGATCTCCCTTTGTAATAACATATATAAGATTATTACAAAAGAAATTTCTTCTAGATTGTCTTAGTTGATTCCTTTGATTTTCTTAGAACACCAAGGGGCTTTCGTGTTGGGTAGGGAGTCTTTGGAATTAGCATTAGTAGTCCACGAAGTTCTTAATTCCATTAAAATTGAAGCTTCTCTGACTATGGTCTTAAAGTTGGATATGATGAAGGCATATGAAAGAGTGGACTAGGATTTATTGAGGTAGATTTTGGAAAAAATAGTTTCCATAGAAAGTGGATCAAATGGATTATGTCTTGCATTTCAGAAGAAAAATTCTCAATTCTTATTAATGTCCCGCCCCTTGTGGCTTTATCTCTTCCTCTCAGGGAGTAAAGCAAGGGTGACCCTTTATATGCTTTTCTCTTTATCTTGGTGGTAGAGGGGCTTAGTAGGTTGATGTCTATTAAAAAAGATATGGGGTTATGGGATGGAATCAAAGTCCACCAAACACAAATCTCAATGACCCACAATTTGTTCACAAATGACTCTTTGATGTTTGCAAAGGGGTCATTGAGGGAACCTTTGATTATTAGACACACTATAAATAAATATTGTGATACTTTAGGGAAGAAATTAAATTCCTTGAAATCCAAGATCTTTTTCTTTAACACAAAAAGAAAGGTCGAGAGAGAAATTCATATATGTCTTGGCTTTATTGTGGCCAATACTCCATGTAAGTACTTAGGTGTCCCATTTTTTCAAGGCGACATTAAGGCTTCTCATTGGAATGAGATTATTCAATCCATAAAAGATAGGGTTGCTTCTTGGAAGGCTAGGTGTTTATCACTTGCAAGAAGGATCTTAATGGTTAGATTATTTCTTTCATCAATTCTGAATTATGTGATGCTAGTTTTCCTGGCTCCTAAAGGTGTTATTTCATCAATTACAAAATATCTTATAGATTTCATCTAGAAGGGGAATGTGGTTGATAGTAAGAAGGTGGATTTGGTTTCATGGGAAAAGATTTGTCAACCAAAGATTGGGGATGGAGTAGGTGTACATAATATCAATGAGAGGAATCTTAGTCTATGGGCTAAGTTGGCCTAGAATTTCTATGGGAACCCTTCAACACTATGGGCTAGAGTTATCTGGATTAAATACTTGGACTCTAATGATCCTGAGTGCATATTCACAATGTGAAATCCTCCTAAGGGATAAGCTATGTGGAATTTCTTAGTAAAGAGTTGAGAAGTTTTTCTGCCACATCTTTCATGGGTGATTAATTTAGCAGATAAGGCTTTGTTTTGGTCAAACTCATGGAATTGATTTCCTCCAATTTCTTCACTAAATCGGCTTAATATAGCTTGAGTTGTTTTGGAACCTTTGTGGGGCACTAAATTTAAATACTATATCTCATTCAAATCCACTAATGGGTTATCTAATGTGGTTTGGAAAAACTTTCCAGGGCTACTCATTCCTCAAATTGAGAAGACGTGGCTATTTAAGGTTTTGAACCAAAGATCAAATAGACACTGATAGGCTCATTTGGAGAAAAATTAGGGGTGGCTAGTACACAATTTAGGAGGGATACCAATCTCTGATTGCAAGGAAAAATGTTGTACATGGTAATAAGTTTATGTTTTGCTAGCATGATGTTCTACCAAAGGCTAGAGCCTTTCCTTGGTTGGCACTTTAGAATAGAATTCTCATTTCGGATAGACTTCAAATGTTGCAAATTGTTGATAGTTTCCTCTATGTCTTGTGTGGTAAGGAGATGGAGAATGCTAATCATCTACTTCTATCATGTGACTTTTCTCATGAGTGCTGGATGAGGACCCTTAACAGACTTGGTTGGTATGGTCCACTTCCTAACGCACTATCCCAATTGATGGGGGGTTGGCCTCTACCTCACAAAGGCTCTTTTATTTTTGAGATTTGGAGAATTGCTCCCTCATCTACTATGTGGGGGATTTGGTCTAGGAAAGAGATAGAAGATTTTTTAGGAAGGAAGATTCTTCGGTGGATAGGGTATATGAGAAAATTGAAGAATCTATTTTAGAAAATGTCAATACATTTACCCTAAGGTCTAAGCATGTCTTCCAAATTCTCCTCCTTTGATTGTTAAATCCTAAATAGATGGCCACAAATTTCTATTCCTTTTAAGGGTGTGATGGTTGGTAAAAAGTCCAAGGATGAGATTTGGAAATGAGTTAAATGGGAGGCACCCTCTCCATCTTTTTGTAAGTTAAATTTTGATGGCACATCTAAAGGGAACCCAGGAAGATCAAGTGTGGCTATGTCCTTAGGGACCATCATGATCATTTTTTAAAAGCTTTGTCTTCCAAGCTTTCAGATGGGACTAATAATCTTGCTAAGGTGAGAGCTCTCAGGGATAGGGTAAAGCTAACATTATCTTTCAGGATTTCAAAACTCCATATTGAAGGTAACTCCCATATTGTTACTTCAGCATTGTCTTCAAAGAAGGTTGTTAACTGGGACCTTCAATATGCCTTAGGTGAAGTTTGGAAGCTGCTGCCAAGGTTTCAAGAGTTCAAAACTAGTCATTGTTTTAGGGAAGCTAATCAATTTGTTGATTGTTTAGCCAACTTGGGGGCAAGTATGGAGTTTGATTCTAAGTTGTTTGACAAGGTAAGCATATGTGGTTCATTTAAAGGTTGTAACCTCTCAGCTAAGTTGGTTGATGAACTTGCAACTTCAATGATTTGACATCTTTCTTGGGTTGGATTAGCAAATAGTTTTGGGGTATTTGTACATGGTTATGTATGGCGATGTTTTAAATATTATATTTGAGCAAGGAGAGGAGGTTTTTTTACTGTCTTGAACCAGTTTTAGTTTCTTAATAAGAATTTATGGTGGTTTTTACTGTCTTGAACCAGTTTTAGTTTCTTAATAAGAATTTATGGTGGCTTGCCACATTTACCCAAAAAAAAACACTTTCCTCTCTTTCCTCTTCTTTTTTAGATGTCTAGATTATGAACTTAAACCAATTGCCCTTTCACATAAGAGCTTTCTTTAATATCTATATATTGATTAAACATATAATCATTGAATTTTTAAAAAAAATTAATTTAAAAAATTCATTATATGCTCCCTTTAAAATGAAAAACTTTTAGGAAATACCATACATTTTTTATGATGAATTTATCAAAATTTTAAAAATATATTCTAACAATAATAATTTTCAAAGATATTAAATAAAAATACCAAACATAAATTCCTATTAAATATTCAATTTTTATTTTTAGATAGATATTAAAAATATTTGTATTTAAAAAGAATACTATTTATCTCTACATAATTATAAAAATACATATTGATATATATTAAAAAAACGATCATCCCATTGTTGAACAACAAAGGGTCCAAGATAAAAACATTTATCATTAATTCTATTTAATAATTATTTTAGAAAAAATCCAACAAAATTTTGAGTTCAGCTTTAAAGATTGAGCAAGCAGAATTGTGATGTGAATATCAGGATTTAACTATGTGATTTTGAGTCAAGCAGAATTGATAACAAAATCCAGCACAGCGCCCAAATAAAAATATTAAAAAATTTCCAGAAAGATGGCAGGCAGTCAATGTACTTTTCTTTTTTTTGCCTTTCATTCTTCAAAGCTTTATGGCCATATTGCTACTGAAAAGTGCTATCTTTTTGAAGTACACTTAAATGAAAGTAGAAACCATAGCAAAATGTCTTGACACAGAGACAGCAGCAAAGTATAAATTACCATAAGTCTCGCCTTCTTAATCCACAATTTCTAAAATGAAAGTTTTTGTAATGCTGAAGGTCAAGTTATCAAACCAAATTGTAAATTTAGTAGTTTTTTTTTAATTATAGATTTATAATTTGAACTCAAGAAATATATAGTATTGAAAAAATTAAGTTTTAAAAAATAAGTCAACTTTTACTATTTAACATATTTATTCTACGAATCAAACCTTAGTGTATCCTGAATTAAAGCCTAAATCAATCATGCAAAATAACAAACAAGAGATAAGAGGCACAATTTCTAAAAGGAAGTTCTTTGTGAAGAAGAAGATCAAGTTACCACAGTAGATTGTGGGTGTAGCTGCTCTTCTTGATGATGGACTACTGAATATCAATCAGAAAAACACACGTTAAATTAAAAATTTATCAGATTTCACTGTTATAATTTTTAAAGTGAAGTTCTTTGTGAAGTTAGAAATCAAATTAAAATAGAGTGAAAAGTTAGCCGTTCTTTCTGATGATAGATCATTGAATATGATTTGTAATATTAATTTAAAAAATACAAAATTAAAATAATAAAAACAATCATTCGAAACAACATATAAAAAATAAAAAATATAATTTCTAAAAAAGATCTTTGCTCTTTGTAAAACTACTGTTCAAGGTAATGAAACAGATTATGGATTTAGCTGCTCTTTCTCATAATAGAAAATATCAAGAAATACAAACAATTCAAATAAAAAGCAACCATACAGCTAAACAACAAACAAGTTGGAATATTGAAAAATACAGACAGTTAAAACAAAATAGCAATCATAATAAACAACAAACAGATAGAAACCAAAAGCAAGCATTCTAAACAACAAATAAGAGATATTAGATATAGTTTGTAGAAGGAAGTCCTTGAAGCTAAAATCAAGCGATCAAAAAAGATTGTAGATTTAGGTGCTCTTCTTGACACTGGGTATAATCTGAAAAGTCCATCAGAAAAATACTCAGTTAAAACAAAAAAAAACCACTCTAAACATAATCACACTAAACATCTTATCATAATTGCACTAATCTTGGCTACGGTCCCTTATTTATAATAAAAAATATCTTACTAAACATATCTGCCATGATCTGTAGTCTTGACTGAACATCTCTGCCATTAAAGCTGATTTTTCTGTAGATTTTACCATCGTACCAAAAGTACGTACTGATAGTGGACAGGAATCTCGACAGGGATCTCATCGGAGAGATAGTCGCTACACCAACATTTGCACTATGTTAGTAAACTCTGCTCATTTTCTCATTTTCTCATCTTATAAACAACTTTTGTAGAAGATTCATATGAACGGAATGTTATTTTGATCTTTTTGGAAGAGATCTATATAATCAAAATGGTATTTTGATCCTACAAACACCTTTGAAGAGGACCCATATGAACAAAACATTATTTTGATATTAAAAACAGCTTTTGTAGAAGATCCATATGAGCAAAATGTAAGAGAAGTGCAAATTTCAACAGTAGAAAAAGATCAGCCCCATTGCAAATCATTTCTCAGTTAACTATGCTTTAGTTCATGTGATTGAAGCAAAATCAATTGAGAAATGATCTGCAATGAGCCATAGCCATTCTTCTCTAATGTGCTCATACTAGGCCTTGGACAAATTAAGCTGATCTTTTCATTAAATTCTACCATGGATGAGGGAGCTTATAAGTAGAAAAATCCAGAGACCGCCTTTGAGGCAAATGGGATCCTACTTGCCGACAACAACAAGATAGTTTTGGGTTTTAAAATTCTAGATTTTTTAACCATATTCGTGGGATTGGAATGAATTCATATCAATATTAGAATGGAAAAAGGGACAATCATTTGCATAGTATCTTAAATTTTTTTAAGCTTATGCACTAGGCAGGGATATAAATTTCGGTTCCACTAGTTAATGCCACGTTTGCTTTCTTGGCTTTTTGGGATTCTTACTATTTCCATTGTTCCAACTATTCTTTTGTTTCTTTTATGAAAAGCTAGGGCATATTCACTCAAGTGGTCAGATGTGATATGTCATTCAATTTGGACAACATATATTTAAAATTAGGGAAGGTCTAGAGTTGGCTTGTAGTAGTATTGTTATGGAGACACTTATCGTGTTACAAATGAAATACATATATTAACTTTTGTAAAATTTCAACATGAGACATCTCTTTCATGAATATGAGTTCTATTCTATAAATAAATTCATCTTTCCTTCCAAAATATGATCTACATCTAATTGCATAGTCAAACAATCTCAAATCTCAAATTGCACGGTGGAAAAATGTCTAAACTATGTTAAAATCTTTGGTTTTGATACTCTTTTCTTGTAGATATAAGATGCCAAGAGTGTATTTTATTTTTGTTGTTGGAAATTTTATTTTATCAAATCTAGAGTTGTGTTATCTATTTGATAAAGAAGCACAAACTATATGTCAAAACCTCTTTGGCTAAGCGCTTAGGACTACGGGATATCCATTCTACTAAAGCCACTTGGAGCATAGTCTCGATCTTATCTCTTGTGTTGGTATGCTCTAGCAATCAATAATACTTGATCTAATGGGCTCATTTAGAACCATTCAGATTTGCTTGGAAACCAATGAATTATTAGTGTAAGTGATATACTTAAGCATAAAATTTGAAAAATAATAAGGATTAATTTAAGCATATATCCCTATACATTTATAAATTACATTATAAAATCGTGTTTTATTTGTAAGTATATAAGTGAACTTCAAAATTCAAATCTATAGTAGGGCCCTTGCCAACCAATTTCAACTAGTACTATTTGTTGACTTGAGCACACAATTCGTTACCTTGTTTATTCGGGTGTTTTATATAAGGGAAAATCTTGATTCATTTTACATTCATCCAAGAAAATTCATAACTCATCCATGTTATATTAAAGAATCAATATTAGTTGTTATCTTGCATGAAAATTATACCCATCATTGCATATTTTCTTGTTGTCTTCCAACACCTTATACATATCATTGACTCAATAATTATGTAAATTGGTCATGGTTGATGCAAGATCATCCTTGGGTCATTAGCAATCTTGCACCACCCAAAATTATTTCCTTTCAGTTTAGCCATTTTACTATTGATTTGGGCAATTTTCTTATTAGTTTAGGTTGCTATCAATCTAGTTGGCTTGTTATTTTGTGTGATCTTTATGCCATGTGTTGGCATAACTGATTAGATTGCACTATAGAAATCTTATTTTGTATGTGTTTTATGGTCATTAGCTCTATTATTGTGTTGTCATTGATGTCAACTTGAAGGCTATCTATTAACTGTTTACTAGGGAAGTATTGTTTTTTTTACTATGCATCATGTAAATCAAGTGTATGGTTTCTTTCTGTGTTGAATAAGAATGTTTGGTTGATATAGGAGACTCAAAGATGTTTCTAGATGTTGTACATGCAATTTTATGTGCTACACACAAGTATGGAGTTCAAGTTATGGTTGATTAAATATTGATAGTTCTACTAGGCAAAATAATTTATGACATATAGTGAATGATTTGATTGCTCCATCAACATGATTATCCAAATGTTTTAATTTAGGATTTATGACCTAAACTAAGTTATGTGATCATGTGAATAATTATATATGATTTGATTTACAATCCTTGGTTCATTGGCAATATTAAATCACCCAAAAATATTTCCTTTTAGTTTATATATATTTACTATTCATTTAGATAGTTTGGAGTATTATTTTAGGTTGCAATTGGTCCAGTTGGCTCGTTATCTTATGCGGTCCTTGTAGTATTGTCTAGGCATCATGGAGATCTTATGTCTACCTCTATCTTGTTATGAGGTTTTTGGATGAGGTTATCTTATGATTGATTTGGTCCTATATTGGTTTTCTTGTTCTATCAGTCATGGTGGAAAGTTATGGTTTGTGATGAAGATTCACAACATGTGATGCTAATAATGTACTTTTCTATGTTTAATATGATTAATTGATCCCCTTATGTGTTTGCATGGATTATTATATATTTGGGGTGGTCTTATGGATTTGGGGCTTGGTCTATATGCTTGCAACACATTTCTTTTGTCTTAGAATTTAATGATAAGATAAGTGGACTTGTGGTTGGTTATCTTGTATATAAATAGTATAGATGTTTTTTTTAAGAGAGAAGAATTGGTAGAAACAACTAGGATAACTAGAGCATTTTGAGGTATCATAATTTTAAGGAATGATCATCTATAAATAGTTTAATTAAGGAAACAAATGTATTTGACTTGTTAGCAATTGTCTATTGATAATCATGATGTAATATCTACATTTGTAGGCTAACCTAATGAAGATCTAGTGATGTTTCTTTTGTTGGTGCTCAATTCTTATCATTTTATTTGGTCATTTCCATTGTATAACATCTAGTTGCAAGGATATGACATCTCCTTTAGAGGTTCTCTTTTATTGATCACATGAGTGGTAGGATTAAATTGACTAGGAAGCTCCAAAGTGATTTCTTAATAACAATTGTGTGCAATAAAATGTGAGTTTAGAAGATATTTATTTAGCAATAAAAATAATTCAAATTCAAAAAAAAGACAAAACTCGAGACTAAGTTAAGTATTTCAAAATAACACAAAATACTATAAGAACAAAGAATATAAAATCTAACGTTGCAATAATTTTTCCTTAATCCCTCACAAGTGAAAATTTGGCAGTTCACAATGACACTTTATTGAAAAAGGAGTGAGATATTAATCAAAATGGCTAAGTGTTTGATATATAGATTGCAAATGAAAAGAGAGAGATGGTCAAGATTTCTTAATAAGGATCAAGGTTGGAAAATGGATTAGTCTTCTCATTTCATGAGATGGTGTTAGGTAAAACCATGTATTGAGTTGAGAGGGATATAGATGATTGAAAAGATGGAGATGATACATGAGGGGAAAAAACTTGTGTTCCCAAGTACATGGGATCTTCTCCAAAATAAAGTGCATTGAATATTGACTATAACCTGGTTAAGATAATGCAAGGGTACGAAGTGGCTCAACACTACTTAATTAGGATTAGGGAATGTACAAATGATTTGGGGAAGGGTTAGGTGGAGATTATGATTAGGAGATAAGTGGGATAGTTGGAGGATGTAACATGTGAATATGTGAAATTATATTAGTTTCCAAGTCTAGGGATAACTTCTTGGTTCTCTGAAGTTGTAAAATATCCTCATAATATTAAACCTATCACTATCCAATAAATAAATCTAGTGTCCAATATCAAATAAAAATGTACCTAGTTCATATTTCTATTTTTTTTAAAATCTTTCCTATATGGATCTGAATATTTCTATCATGTTGGGTCCTCCCCTTGATTCTTGCATTGAAACTCCACTAGAATTTTAGAGATCACTTACACCTTCTACTTTCTTTCATCTCCTCCTTTCTACATGTAATTCCCCACTCAAGAACCCAAGATAAATAAACCTAACATGTTACAATGTTTAATGAACTTTAAAAAAAAGGTTTAAACAACACAAGATAACAATGCGAAAGAAATATACACATACACATCAAGTACACATAAGAAATTATAAGTATAGTTTTCCTTCTTGAAGGGTTCCTTTGCATTGAGTCATGTTTAAGAAAGTTTTATTAATAATTAGTTCAAGTCTCAATTACAATGTCCATAATCATAAAATGAATAACATCTACATATTCTCGTGAGAACAACCAATATGATAAAGTACTTCTGATACCATCATTTATTGTTCATGTCACATGGTATGCAATAATCAAATACAAGTACATCAATATACAAGATAACATGATAACATACATACATCAACTGAGTAGAAGTCTCCAAGATAGGAATAAGAATGATAATGGTACAATTGCATCCACAAGCATCCAACATCTGTCAAATCAAGGGGGACCCAAATGATTAGAAGACACTACCTCCCGACCAAGTGGTCACCTAGTCAGGCTTCCACTCCCACCATGTAGGGAAGATAATGAACGATCCACAATCCTATCCTAGGCAAAGAATCCTAATAGCCAAAACTACCTCACGAGTAACACAAACAACTCAAGAAGAAGAGATAATCAAAGTCAAACAAGACATTCAACCAATCATACACCACATATCAAGGTCAACATTAAACACCAAGCATAAATCAAGTCTAAAAATAAAGAGATACAACACTGAAAGAATATCCATTCCCAAATCAAGTGTCAAATGGAAAAAGCACAATAAGTGACAAATAACCAATTACAAATGAAAATAAAGAACCAACAATAAATAACATTTGACAATAAAATACCACCCATGAATAGTTGGCATTCATCAATAAAAGTTAACTATCAATAATAAATGACATTCAATCAATAAGTAACAACTCACAATAAATACACCATCAAAAGTAACATCCAACAAGTACACCATTAGAGACAAATATTAAAAAATGATGGAGGAGACGTAGGCTACATACTAGGGAGTGTCATCACATGATCAAACTGCTTGAGTTACCCTAGATTGGCCTCTCAATAGACCCTAGATCCTTAAGCATTGAGTTACCCTGGACTGGTCACTCTAGACCTTGGACACTCAATGTGACACATGTGGAACCAGAATACCCTCTCATGAAGACAAGGAACCACCAGTCATACCTCTCACTGGGTATCATCCCATTCCCATCCTTAGCCTATACAAGCGCTCAAGGCATGAGCAAGGAAAAATCTCTAACTTATCATTTTAATATTTTTAAAATATCTTAAATTACTCGGTTATCACTTATTACACAGCTGACAATGAGATACCTTAGCAACCACGTTGGGCCTTGATACCCATTGCAAGCCACTCTCATAAAAATATACCTAGACTACCTTCCCAAAACTCACAAACCAAAATTGTGTTCCATACTATAAAATTAATATTGATCAAATTTGGTTGCTTAATAGGCAACCCAAAAATAACATTGGTTCTCAAAACTAAAGTTCTCATAAATGCTCAATAACATAAAGCTCATAAAACATAAATTTCAATTCAAGTCATAAAGTACATCATGATTGCATCGAACCAAATAATCATAAAAAAAATCTCAAAAATGCATCTAGTGCACATCCTAACTTGGCCAACTAAACAACCCACAAAGAAAACCATCACAAAAATAAACATCACAAGACTATAAATAGAATATAAGAAAATGCATAGTTTTCAATCATATGATTTAATTCCATCATTTTCTCTTCTTTAGTTTGGGCCATAAAGATATGCTGAACAATAAGGTAAGAATATACATGTCAATGTAATTTGTTATGCTAATATACTCATTTAAATAAATAAGTATATAAATGTCAAATATCTTTGTGCATATAAACTATCATGCAACATGTTATTAATATAAATAATCTTAAAATCATAAATGATTTAATTAATAGCATAAATTTATATTATTAGATTAAATATTAATATCAATTTCATTTCTATAATATTCATATGACTTCTATTTAAGTCTAATATTAATATTTACTTTTCTTTTAATTTATAATGCAACTAGAGATAACTTAAACTTGAAATTATAATTATAATTAGTTATCTACAATTTCCATCATAATATTAAATATTCGTAACTAAATGATTATATAGTGAACTCCACTATAAATTCTCTTAAAATATAACTAAATCAAAATTATATATTTATTAATTTGTAACTCAACTTGCATTAATAAATTTATATAAAAATTTATATCATAGTAAGAGTTTTAAAAATAATTGATATTAAAAACCCACTTATAAGAAAGTAAATTGTATTTATTTATTTATTTCTCAAAATGAATAAATAATTATTTTTAAAAAAATTGTGAAATTAATAATTAATCATATATTTTATTTTATTTTTTAAATCCAAAAACTAAATTATATTTTTATAAAATAAAACGAATCATGCAATTAATATTTTCGCATGCCTTTGATATCTCAAATCATGCACCCATAATATACTTTGTTTCTATCTTTAGTATATTTGTTTTCACATGCATGTATAGGTTTAATTACAACATGCTTTCCTCTCAATTAATCTTTTGCTTTCCCAAAAAAATTTACAATTAAAATATTTTAGATTTAAGAATAATATTTATCATTATTTAGAAAATTGATGATAATCACATGGTTCTAATGAAAAATTTAAAATTGAAACCTTAGTTGTTAAATTTGTTGTTTTTCTTCCAATTTTCTATAATCAAATTTTTCCTATATTAGAAAGGGTTTTTAAAATACTACAGTCATAATAATTTTCTATTTTTTTTCTATAGTTTTGCCAATCAAGTTTTCTTGATTAATAAGTTTTCCTTTTCAAAATCTACAACATAATTCTTTATCCAAAATCAATTGATACAATAAATTAATAAGCATTATAAAAGCACCTAGGAAGACACGAAGTAGACAAATATTTCAATAAAGTTATACAATAGTTTTTCAAACCCTACCTCAAAACAATAGTTAAAATATGAGACAATATGTGAACGCATGCAAATCTAAACCTCAGAAACTTTTGATAATTCTTTTGATGCAATTCCAAATTTTGCTCCACAAAACTCATGTGTCCCTCAAATGAACTACCAACCCCCTAATAAAGAACCATAACCCTAACTAGGGTTTCTGTTCTCCAATATTTCAAAAGCCACTAACTTTATTAAAAATAGTAATATTTGAATTGTTTAATCCTTTCATTCACACCTAAAGAACTTTTTAATTAAAATATTCTCTCTTTTTTTCCACTTTATTAATTAGTGCAAGCACTATTTAAAGCCTAGTTTATTATTTAAATTAATAATAATAATTAAAGCTCATTATTTAAATACAAATCTAATTTAGTTATTATTAATTGAATATTTATAATAAAATAATATTAAATCTTTAATCCTTTAATTTTTTAGTTCTTTTTTATCCAACTTCTTAAATTAGACCTTTAAATTAAATCTTTTAAACTGAATCACATGTTTAATTAATTTATAATTAATTAAATATTATCATATTTTAATTTCTATTTAACCAATTTTCCAATTTGGACTTCCAAATTAAGTCTTTTAAAGTAAAGCACATATTTAATTAATTAAATATTCTCATATTGTAATAATTTATTTTTAATCAAATAATATTTAATAATTCTCAATATTATATGATTAACCCAAATATTATAATTAAAGTATTTACCAAATAAATCACACAGCCAAATCCACATAAAAGTAACATTGCCAAAACTGACCAAAACTAACCAAAAAAAATTAAACAACACAGGTAAACATAAACTCATATGTTTAAAAAGGGTGCAAAGTCAAATACATGTCCTCCTTCTCAGGACAAGTAATTAGTCTATGGATGGGATTGGACCTAAACATTATTTCCCCATTCTTACCATTGAGTTATTGTGATAGGGCACACTCATCTTGCCAATTCAGGGAAGTTGATGCCCGATACCTGCAAATCTGTATAAAAGATGAGCATGTACATGTGCATATATCTAAGCTAAACAAACAATGGTAGTGCATGGTACATCGTGTAGATCCCAACTAGTAGGTGACTATGACTCCCTCGCTCAACCATATCAGGCACGTCAAGCATAAATGTAAAACAGACACACACACACACCATATGCATGCAAGTATGGGTCAAGTATAATAGTAAATCCCAAATATAAATAACATCATATTATAACATGAATATCTTGAAGACATAATAAACATCTTTCTAAGAAACATCATATGACATCATGATGCAAGAGCATCCTGGGCTATCTTATAATCCTGCATTTTTTTGTTCATTTTGACAATGTTGACTGAATTCTTTCAGACCTTTCCAAGCTCTTCAATATGAACCTAGTTGTTCCTTTGGTGACTAAGTTTCTTTAGTTTGGGCTGAGTTGTTCCTTTGGTGACCAAGTTCTATCAGTTTGAAACAAATTTTTCATGTGCTGACTTAATGTTTCTTCGTTCGTCGAGTGAACCTATGTTACAGATGCTTGAGTCCTTCTTTGATTGAGTTGTCTTTGTTTTTGGTTCTTAGTTGAAGCTAACTTTTGTATTTAATTTAGATCAATAATTTAATGATGGAATCTTGTCTAGGGATGAGTGTTGACTATTTTGAGGTCATCCTCTCTTTGAAGTAATGTTATAGAATCTTTTGTAAGCTATTTTGGCAAGTATAAGTAGAGGTATTTGGTTTAGTTTTAGGGAGAGACTTAGAGGACTGGGAAGTTAGAGCAGATGGTGAGAGTTTGAAGCAAAATATAGAACTTAGAGATATATATTTTGTATATGGTTGTAACCCAGAAGGCCATATAGTTGGGAATGTATGTTGAACATTTGATAAATTAATAAAAGTATTTTGCTCTCTCTCTCTCTCTCTCTCTCTCTCTCTCTCTCTCTCTCTCTCTCTCCTTGGTGTTGCTTTCTATTTTTTGCTTCCATTGTGCTTACTCAAGGAGGTGGTTGGATAGTTGGGTGTCCCTTTGACCCTAGTTATTCATCCATCCTTGCACCAGGTGGTGTCAAAGTGCGCCTTCATTTATTGGTATCAAAGCAAGAGTTCCTGAGCATGTGGAAAATTTTCCAAATGTGAGGCAGTTTGCACCATGAGCTTAGGCTAGATGAAGTTTGTGAAGAATAAGTTCTTGATTGTGTAAATAGATCACCAATTGTGAGGCAGTTTGTATGAGGATTGTGATTTTAGCTAAGCATGTGAATAGATCATTGATTGTGAGGCAGTTTGCATGAGGTTCTTTTATTGCATGATGTTTGTCTTATTAAGACTTGATTATGGAGAAGAGAAAGAAGAAGAATACTTTTGTGATTGGATGGATTCTAAGGATTCCTAAACTTGAGAAAAATAGAGCAAGAAATCAAGAGGCATTATGAGTTGCATTCTTTGATTTGCAGAAGCAAGTGAATGAGTTAGAAATAGAGTTGTGAAAGAGAAGAGCATGTCACTAGAAAAGAGATGTCGACAATTCTTTGGATGAGGAAAAGAAAGAAGATCCAGTGGAGTATCACACATGCGATACAAAAGAAGACCAAGGGGATGAAGAGAAAAATAGTTGTGAACCTGAAGTTGAAGAAGATGAAAGAGAAGAGAAAGAGCATCAATATGACAAGATTTGTGAGCTAGAAGTAGATCAAGATTATTTGAAGACTGCAAAAATGGAGGTAGAGTATAGTGCCTTAGTTGGAGATCGAGCAATTGAAGCAATTACATGCATTATTGACGACGTGAAAGAAGCAAGTGAAGATGAATGTGTGAAATAGGTAAATGTTTATGAACCATGGGATGTTGAATATGAAATGAGTTTGAAAGAAAATGATGATGGTTTGCATGAGGATCTTGTTAGTGATGTGTGGTATGAAAAGGAAGATTGGTATTGCGTTGTTGAGTTTATTAGAGGTGTATTTAATTCAACAAGATTGGTTGAGGATGAGAGTTATACTTGGAAAAAGTTCATTGCATAGAAGTATTTTTAGTAGCAAATACTTATTCCAGCTAGGTGTTGGAAAAGAAGAAAGAAGGGAATATATCAACATCAGATACTTGTTCCAGTGAGGTGTTGGAAGAGAAGAAAAAAATTTGTCATCAGTTACTACTTCATTTTGTGAATCCATATTCACAAAAAATTCCTACCATGGGTGTCTAATGTAGGAGAATCTTGCATCAAAAATAAAAGGGGGCATGTTGAAAGTTATAATAAAAAAGAAATTAAAAATTAAAAATTAAAAAATTAGAAGAGAGAGAAAGTGACAAACATAAAAGTAATTTCATAAAGTAACTAAGAGCAATCAAAGCATCATCATTGCAAATAGGAAATTGTTACAACTTGACAAAATCAATTACTCAACATATCAAAGTATTGCATTTGAATTATCAAATAAGGGCTAACACCTCCATAGAAGAGTTATATAAAACTTTAACAACTAAGTCTACAATGATAGCAAAGGAGGGGTATTACACTACATTTGACTAGATATATGTACCTTTTATCCCTTTATATAAAATCTTGTCCACGTCCCATATTTTTCCCTCATGGAAAACACTAAAATATCTGGGGGGAATAAAGTACATCTCTTCTTGAAATTAATCAATTATATCATCAACTTCAATTTCAGCTTAACGCTAAATTTTTCAAATAGAAATATAAATACACACAACATCATTGCACACAAGGATAGTGTATTGACATGGAAAATCCAATAAGATAAAAACCATGGTGAGAAATATCTTAATATAAAATAGAATTATATCATTGTTTGAAGGTTGTAACCCAAGAAAGGAACAACTCCTTGGAAGAGAAGTTTTATGTCAACACCAAAGGAAGTTCTCGACTCTATGAAAATGATAACACAAATTAGAAATGGAGGCTACAACCTCAAATGAACCCAAGTGTATTATAAGGATCAAACAAAGTTGAAGAAAGGAAAGATTAAAAAGTGGTATTATAAGGATCAAACCAATTTTCTAACTCCTTCCTATATGACTCGTCAAAGAGAGGTTGGGTTTTCTTTCCTTGGTGGATCTGACATCCAGTTGTGATGTAGGAGCATCTTGCATCCAAAATAAAGGGGAGACATGTTGAATGTAAAATTTTTATTTTAAAAAAAAAAAAAAAAAAAAAAAAATTCTGGAGGAGAGAGAAAGTGACGAAAATTAGAGGAGAAATAATAAAAAATAAAAAGGAGAAAAGAAAGGAAAAGAGGATTTTTATTTTCGAGGTGCATAGGTGGCATAAATAGAAAAAAAATTTAAAATAGTTGTCATTACATTAATCGAGGTGTGTAGGTGGCATCTTAGAAGCTTGTGGAAAGTTTCTTAAATCTTGCATTTAATATTTGTTGTGATCCATAAAGGAAATGTAATTTTCTAATTGGGCCACATGGTGGTGCTTAGTTGTAATTCTAGAAGGTTATGGAAGTTTTAGAAGGTTGTGGATAAGCCATGCATGGGGTGGTAAGTGCCTATTTAAGCAAGGCATATGAGCATTTCTAATCAAGTTTGAGAAGTAGAAGCTAGAAGGCATGAAGACTTCAAAGTGTGAAAACTCTAAAGGTGTAGCTCTTCAAGTAGAAGTTATTGGTGAAGCTCTTGGTGTGAAGACTCTTATTTAGGAATTCTCTTATGTTGAAGAAGTCATATCATCTTGTGGGTGTTGTAAGGATTTTTCAAGTATAATAAAATTATTTGTGAAGTATTTTTTTCTTGGTCTCTATATTGTTGCATTCGTGGTTGTGAGTTGTTAGAGTGGTGTGGCCCTCTATCAAGTGGTATCAGAGCGGGAGTTCCTGAGTGTGTGGACAGATCGCCGAACGTGAGGCAGTTTACACCAAGATTTGCAAAGAAGGTTGATCTTGTGGCTGATTGATCTTTTAGATTGGTGGATTTGTTTAGGGTTTGCTAAATTTTTGGAAGATGCCTCCAAGAAGATTGGACCCCAAGGAAAATGATGACCTTAGTGAAGCGATGGAAGAAAGAATCTTAGAGAAGATAAGAGCAGAGGTCAAATCAGAAATTGCATTGATAAAGAGTGACATGATTGCTGAAATTGTGAGTGCTTTGGGTGGTGTACCTAGGCATGTGGGTACTGAAGACAGATATGATGAAGTTGCTGAAGACTTTGAAGCTACTAGTGAGGATAGAAGTGATCATGAGGAGAGACCTATTGGAATTAGGGCTAGTCAGTTTGCTCGACCTGGATCTTAGTTGAAGTTGAAGCATAAGATGGAGGTTTCTAATTTTTCAGGTACTTTGAATACTGAAGACCTAATTGATTAGATTGGTGAATTAGAGGACTACTTTGAGCTTGAGGGTATTGAAGATCCATTGAGAGTAAGGTTGGCACAAACTAAGTTGAAGGGACATGCTGCTCTTTGGTGGAAGGAACTGCAAAGAGACAGAGAAGAGGAAGGTGAAATGAAGATCACTAGATGGAAATTGATGGTGACTAAGTTAAAGGCAAAGTTCATTCCGGCTGATTATGAACTTGAATTGTTTAAGAGGTTGCAGAATCTGAAACAAAAGGATATGACTGTGAAGGATTACACTGAGGAGTTCTACAAGTTGACTATTCGGTCTGGGCATAGAGAATTGTCAAAGGAGAAGGTAGCACGGTATATTAATGGTTTGAGATTCAATATTCAAGATGAGGTTGGTATGCTGAATATTTCCACAGTTGAGGATGCTTATCAGTATGCTTTGAGAGTAGAGGAGAAGCTAAAGAGGAAGAATCAAGATAGTTCTCGAGGGAAGGAGAAGCAAGATAGTTCGGTACAAGCTAAACCAAAAGTAGAAGGTGAACCAAAACCTATTGAACAAAGAAGAAGGACAGGTGGAGGTGTATTCAGAGGTAATTGTTTCAAGTGTGGTCAAGAAGGGCATAGATCTTTTGAATGTTCTATTGGTAGGACAGCTACTATTGTGACTAAGGTTGAAGTCCAAGAAAATCAGCCTGAGGAAGGAGAAAGTTTGTTGGCTCGGTGAGTACTAATGGGTAAGAAGACATTGGATTCTTGTTAGAGGACTAGTTTGTTCAAAACTTGTTGTAAGTCTGGTGGGAAAGTTTGCAAGGTGATTATAGATAGTGGTAGTACTGATAACCTTGTTGCTGAGGAGATGGTTCAAAAACTTGGTTTGAAGAGATTGAGACATCCTTGTCCTTATAGAATTGGCTGGTTGCAAGGTGAGCATGCTTTGGAAGTGAGAGAGCAATGTCTTGTTGATTTTCAGATTGGGCAGTATAAGGATCAAGTATTGTGCGATATTGTGGATATGAACAGTTGTCATGTGTTACTTGGTAGACCTTGGCAATATGATTGCAGGGCTATGCATGATTGTGTTAGGAATGTGTTTACTATTGAGAAAGGTGGTAGGAAGTTTTCCTTGATTCCTTTGCAGAATGAAGCGCTCGGTAGGAGAAACCTGAGTGTTGGCAGTCGAGTTGAGTTGGCATATTTTGAGAAGATTGAAAATCAGCATGGGAAGCAAACCTATAGAACACCTGTGGTGGATGTAAAGGAGAAGAAGAAAAACAAGGGAAAGAGTGTGCAAGTTGAAGATTTGGAGGACATATATGTGAAGAACCAGTTTGGGATTTATGTACTGAATCCCGAAAGATGTTCTTCCAGCTATTAGAACATCTTTTCGGACCTGGGGAGTCTGATGCAGGAGCATCTTGCATCCAAAATAAAGGGGAGACATGTTGAATGTAAAATTTTTATTTATTTTTAAAAAAAAAAAAAAAAAAAATCTGGAGGAGAGAGAAAGTGACGAAAATTAGAGGAGAAATAATAAAAAATAAAAAGGAGAAAAGAAAGGAAAAGAGGATTTTTATTTTTGAGGTGCATAGGTGGCATAAATAGAAAAAAAATTTAAAATAGTTGTCATTACATTAATCGAGGTGTGTAGGTGGCATCTTAGAAGCTTGTGGAAAGTTTCTTAAATCTTGCATTTAATATTTGTTGTGATCCATAAAGGAAATGTAATTTTCTAATTGGGCCACATGGTGGTGCTTAGTTGTAATTCTAGAAGGTTATGGAAGTTTTAGAAGGTTGTGGATAAGCCATGCATGGGGTGGTAAGTGCCTATTTAAGCAAGGCATATGAGCATTTCTAATCAAGTTTGAGAAGTAGAAGCTAGAAGGCGTGAAGACTTCAAAGTGTGAAAACTCTAAAGGTGTAGCTCTTCAAGTAGAAGTTATTGGTGAAGCTCTTGGTGTGAAGACTCTTATTTAGGAATTCTCTTATGTTGAAGAAGTCATATCATCTTGTGGGTGTTGTAAGGATTTTTCAAGTATAATAAAATTATTTGCGAAGTATTTTTTTCTTGGTCTCTATATTGTTGCATTCTTGGTTGTGAGTTGTTAGAGTGGTGTGACCCTCTATCAAGTTGTCACCCACATGAAAGAAGATTTAAAAGATAAAAGGATGACTAGGATTACTTGATGTCCAAACTAGATGAGAAAAATGCTCACTTTTTCAAAAGAAAAAAAAAGAGAGTAAAAGGATAACAAAGAAAACTTTTCACAAGGTGCCTAAGTCATGGGTTTTGTTTTTCCCTATGTGTGACACTTATGAGCAAGGAAAGAGATAAAGTAAAAGAAATGATAAGAATCTAGATACATGGACAAGTGAACAATATACTAAAAAATGTGTGTAATCAAGGAACCCAAGTGATCTTTCTCAACTAGAGACAACTTCTAACTTGCTAGAAAATAGCCTAAATACCAAATCAACCAAGTGTAGGCTGCCCTAACTCACTATGAATAAGTTGAAAGTGTAAGAGACTTAGAAATATCAGTTGTACGATGAACCATAATGAACTAGGTGATAGAAGGATAACATGATGATACTTACCCTAAAGCTAGACAGCATACCAGACTGGTACAATATTATGGTTAATTGACAAGTGATAAACCACCAAAAGATAAAGGACATATCACAAGACTAATAGATGGTATTCTAAAAGGTTTTATGATATATCATAGAATTGCAAACAACTGATAAAACTAGAAACACAAAAGACTAAGTTTTTGACCCCAAAATCCCTAGTTTGGTTTGTTGTTTTGAAAATTTTGACAAATTTGAATGTTTTGACAATGTCTATACTCAATCACAATAGAGATTTGTTGTTCAAAGAGAAATTTTTAGCAAGCAAAATATGGCACATGGAGTAGTCTTCAAACAATCAAGTAAGGGACAAAATGACCTTGCATGACACAAGAACATGTGAGGTCTCAAAATAAAACCCCTAAAACTACTGTCATTTGTATTTTCAATAGATTTCCATAAGTCTTAGAACAAATGAAGAAACACTAAGAAAGATATACCTAAAGGTCATGACTTGCATCAATACCTTGGCTCACAACTTGATGCTCTCTCACCTCATACACAATGATACTAGCTTTGTTGTGGAGTGCTATTAACACATCCAAAGGAATACATATGGTGAGTCAAATCTTGGGGTGATCTAAGTAGTCCACTTGAATCATTCCTTGAACCAAGATATTAATGTGGAGAAAAAAGGGTAGCTTCTAACCTAGATTCTTAGTAAGTGATCCATTCATAATATCCCCTCTTTCACCTGATACGAAACTAGGGCCTCACAACCACAAGAGTACTTAAATGTCTCGGTGTCACAAGCAAGACTAAGGCCTTAGGGACCCCAAATACATCAAGCATACCCACCGAGGAATTCTCCCCTATTCATAATCTCATGAGCATCATCACTAGATGAATAAAGATACTATGTCCCTCCAAGACTTTAGTCTTTTCTAAGGGCTTTGTGATTATAGTGGGTTGGAGTAGCCAAACTCTCTTGTTCCCACTTGGGTCATTCCTCTGAGATTTTTCCCTCAATGACATTCCCTCTAAAGGTAAATAATCTCATTAAGATATTATACAAAAAGGACAACAAGAGGAGGTCGAGATTTCTAGTTTCCCTCAAAGAGGAAAATAGCATACTCTCCTACTCCAAATGATTCTCCTAAGAACACCAAACTAGGGTTAATGAAGGCTACTAAAGAGTGACCTATCCAACTCACTTTCTTGATCCACACCAATGGGTCAAGGTTTCTAATTATCATAGAAAGACAAGAGCATACTTCCCTCCAAAAGATATGAACCCTTAATCATGAGCCATTAAGTGCCTAGAAAATGAAATAAAAACTAAAGCACAAAAACAATAATTATTTGTATCTCCAAGACAACCTACAAAACCACAAGTTAGTGGTGTAGCAATGCAATCCTTTGACAAGTGAACCTACAAAACCACAAGTTAGGGCATAAAATATGAAACAAAAACCTACAAAACTACTTGTTAGGTACTATCAAAAACCAAAAAAATCAAAATGTAAGTTAGATGAAAGAATACTAAGCTATTCACCTAGAACATGCAAAGAAATAGGTCTATACGATAGAGTATAGTTCACTAGAATATAGTATGATATACTGCTAGAAGCTAGACAATATTAAAGCCTAGGAGACAGAGGTACTAAACCAAAATGATAGTCCAATTGACTACTGATGATATTTCATAGAATAAGTAGGCAATGGTGTTAGAGTGGGGTTTTCATTGCACCAAATGACTGATCTATCAATGCCTGATACAACCACTCAACTTATAGTACACTGGAGGCATGTGGTTAAGCCCTTGTCACGAATCCTGAGGGGAGCTCTGAACAAATTTTTGACAATCTACCCCTTAGCATTACTTGAGGGCCTAAGGATTCAAACTTGTGACCAAGCTTTGATACCAATTATTAGAATATATAGTCCACCAATATAACTGAGAGGGGAGGGGGGGTGAATCAGTTATATAGCTATTGTCACAATTATCAACCTTTATAAAACTTAACCATGTGAACAGTATAATCAAAAACCATAACAAGATACTCATACACAATAACACCATATATGTCAACTAGGGAAACCCTTGATCAGAGGGAGAAACCCCAGTGGGGATGGTAACCACACGATGATGTACTAATATAAATATTCCTTGTTAGAGGATGGACCCAATTAGGAGTCTATAACAATATTCAGTACATATCAGTCCCTATTAGGAGACTTTGAATCCCTTTTAGGAGATTCCAACCTTGTTAGGAGTTGTGGAAGACAGATGGACCCACTATTCAAATAGCTTCAGGGGCAAGACCAATGAACCCACTATCCAAATGATTTTTGTATTATTGCTTACTAAATAATAGCAATGAACTATACTTCTCCTTCCTCTTTCTCTATCCTATCAACCGAACTTCTGATCTTATACTAGATTACGAACTTTGCATCCAATAATCCTTTGGATCACTTACTCACATTTACCACAACACTCTACTCTAATTCGTACTTCTTTGATCACTTCACATACTTCATTCATATTCCATGTCACACAAACAAAGGAAACATCTTTCCTTTATACCCTATCTTCAAAATAATTCCTTGAGTCAGCCTTGAGGCTTTCCCAATTAATTATAATAAGTTAATTAATTAATTTGTAATTGCAATAGCACTGTTGGCTCACATTCTATACAAAACTTCACACGTGCAACTCCAAGTCTTGTGCACTCTTTGACATCACCATCAAACTATCCTCGATCACTTTCTAACTGCACATCACCAGATTATATCTCTTCTAGAAGATATAATAGGATCATCAGAAATTATTTTCCATGCACTATACCTCTACACCACTCTTTGTAAATTACTTATAGCTTTTGTAAATCTTCAACTTAGACTATGCCCATTTAACCTCGTCATTAGGACACATAGTGGAGTCCTTAACCACGCTTCACCTCTACATCAAAACTTTATCTGTACAAGTATAATCTATGTCTGTCATTTTGCCAGTCTTCACAAAATTACTGCTATGTTGACATCAATGACAAACACAGTCATGAATGCAACATGTCAATGCTCTCTAATGCTTAGGATACTCCCCAAAGGAATACCATCATCATTCATGCTAATAATCTCCCCTTTGGCATTTATGGCAACATAGATGACAAATATCTAGGTTCCAAGAATACCAAACATTACTCTGTTGTTGGTCTCATCTTTTCAAATCCTCTGGAACACTGCTATGTTATGTATCTTCATTCTGTATATCTCCCCCATAGAGATATTCATGAATCTTTCTAAATCTCCCTAATAGAGATATGTTCAACTATCTCTCCCCCATTCAACTAGAAGATTGTTTTCATATACTCTTCTCCCCATTGACATCAATGACAAAGGCCTCATTATGTCAATTTACTGCTTCAAGTCTTCAACTAGCTCAAGTGTCCAAAGACACTGTTCAATACCAAATGCCAAGAGTTCTCAATAACTCTGCTCATCACAAATACTCCCCCATACAGGAAGCATCATCATTCAGTCCAGTCAAACAACAGTGCTCTGATGCCACTTGTTAGAGTGGGGTTGTCGTTGCACTAAAAGACCGATCTGTCAATGCTCGATACAACCACTCAACCTATTGTACACAGGAGGCAGTTAAGCCCTTGTAACGAATCCCAAGGGGAGCACTCAACAAATTTCTAGCAGATATTGCATAAACTACAAAATATCGACTGTAATATAGAAAAATAACAAAATATCGACTGTAATATAGAAAAATATCACATCCACTATAGAAAAGTGTTGTATGAAAAATCATATGTTAAGAAAAAACTTCTCTAAACAATTTATCCTTCAATAACTAACTATTTATAAATATAAAACCTAGACAATAGTAATAACTAACCATAACAAATATATATATTTTAAAAAATAGAATTTGCTAGATCATCGCAATCACAACATAATGAAGATACCCAAAAAAAAACAGACAAATCTAAGTACAAAAGCTAAAAATAGTACAATTTACTTAATATAGTTCATGAGTATAACAGAATACCTAAACTGATTAAAGAAGAGGCAGGAAAAATGACTTAATGTAAAAATAATCAAACAAAAATAATTGTTTAGTGGAAAAAATTGACACACGATACTTCAAGTCTTCAACTAGCTCAAGTGTCCAAAGACACTGTTCAATACCAAATGCCAAGAGTTCTCAATAACTCTGCTCATCACAGATACTCCCCCATACAGGAAGCATCATCATTCAGTCCAGTCAAACAACAGTGCTCTGATGCCACTTGTTAGAGTGGGGTTGTCGTTGCACTAAAAGACCGATCTGTCAATGCTCGATACAACCACTCAACCTATTGTACACAGGAGGCAGTTAAGCCCTTGTAACGAATCCCAAGGGGAGCACTCAACAAATTTCTAGCAGATATTGCATAAACTACAAAATATCGACTGTAATATAGAAAAATATCACATCCAATATAAAGAAGTGTTGTATGAAAAATCATATGTTAAGAAAAAACTTCTGTAAACAATTTATCCTTCAATAACTAACTATTTATAAATATAAAACCTAGACAATAGTAATAACTAACCAAAACAAATATATATATTTTAAAGAATAGAGTTTGCTAGATCATCGCAATCACAACATAATGAAGATACCCAAAAAAGACAGACAAATCTAAGTACAAAAGCTAAAAATAGTACAATTTCCTTAATATAGTTCATGAGTATAACAGAATACCTAACTGATTAAAGAAGAGGCAGGAAAATAAACTTAATGTAAAAATAATCAAACAAAAATAATTGTTTAGTGGAAAAAATTGACACACCGATACTTTAAAAGGCGGTGATGTCAGCATATGTAGTTAGTGGCAGACACACATTTCACAAGAACCACAAAATTTCAACAGCGAAATTCCCTTCTGACCAGTTACAGATCGATGTTCTCGATAGCGGAGAATCAGTGGTGTTGGACAAAAGATGAAGAATCTTTGGCGCTTGAAAATGATCCAGCATCACTGACACTTGAAACTGATGGAGAATTCTGGCGCTTGAAAAAGATGAAGAATCGCAGAGATTTTCGATTTTCTTACTCCACCGAATAAATGTGGATTTGAACCCTCAAAATTCACTGTGTAATTGTTCCGTGCCAGCTTCTCCACCACAACTTTTGAAGGAGAAACAATTTTCTTCCATATTCTGGAATTATACCCTTGCCACATCATTATCTAGGGAATTCCGAATTAGCCTCTCTTATGAATGCAAATAGCGATCTTAGAGGCGGACTGGACTGAAAGTGCGGTGGAGAGCGATTTCCTCTAAAGATCGGAGCGGATGAATATGCAATATCTTTTTAGTCTTCTGTTTTTGAAAGCGATGGAAGATTATTTTCACAAAATTAGAAAATAGAGTAAATGTGAAGCCCCACTGCAAATCATTTCTCGAGTGATTTGGAGAAAATTCAGGCGAGAAATGATTTGCAATGGGGCTCTGCTTTGCATCTTTCTTCGGATCTGCTCCGCCGATTCGGCTGCGGATCTTCTCAGGTTTCGAAAATATAAGGTTATTTAGGATTTTTGAAGGCTTAAATGCAGGTATGCGGTAGATCGAGGGGAAAAACACTGCAATCCAGGTTCTGTCTGCTATTCAGAAAAAATGTTTTAATTTTTCATGGAAATAATTGGATAATACATGTTAGAGCAGGAGATGACTATGTCATTAAATTAGAAATCTCTCTTTCGAAAATTGTTCACACAATTAAATACGATACAGAAAACAAATAAACAATACTGATAGATTGTGGAAATCTGATAGGTTTAATCTATTTTTTATTTAATTGTTATGAGCAGAGAAATGAGTAATCTATACTTTAATTAAATTGTTACGACCATAGAAATGAGTATGTAATTTCATAAATTTTCATTGAAGCTCGTACTTCTACACAGAATTTAGCATGGAACCTAAATTTGGTGGCGGAATAGTCATATTTGTGCATTTATGCTGTAAATATCAAAATTTTGAAGAGAGATTGTCGAAAGGTATATTAATTAAGGCACTCCCAAATGAATAGCGGCCATTAAAAATTGTTCAACAAACGGGATCTATCATGAAATTAAGTTTCGAAAATTCCAGATCCAATCATTGCTCGTGAAGATTCTTGTCAAAATTTCCCGAGTTAATCATACTCTTCAATATCCAACTTTAATAACATTATCAAAGAATATACTTAATTCTCACCAATAAATTTCAGTCGATTAAACCACAAGATTGCCGCAAATTCAGAAAAAAAATTAGATTCTGATAACAACTGTCTTTCAAGATGGTTTTTTAAAAGATGAACAGGGTTCAATTATTTTAGATACTAATCAGAAACAAGAATTAGGCATAAATTCCCAAATTGGCATGAATCGAAAAAAGAAAAAATATTTTGATTATCACATATCCGTACGGGCAGCCCGTTTTCTTAAGCCAACAATTGAAGGATCTGTATAACTACCAGGGGAATATTCTTTCCAAGCACTAAAGTCAAAGTGCTCTCTTGATTTAGATCACCGGAAATCTCAAGTTCTAATTTTGTGTAATGAAATTTATCTCTATATTTCTCAAAAGTATACCAATTTAGAGTTTGTGTCAAAGGAAATCTGTCTCTGCATAGTTTTTCTTTTTAATTAGTTTAAATGTGAAGTTTCATTGTTAAAAGGTAGAAGATTCATTTGAGTTGTATCAAAGTTTAGTTTAGTTTATTTTATTTGTAATATGAAAATAAATTGTCATTTTATTAAGAAAAATGAGATATTAATTCTAATATGAATAACATTGCATTAATGCATAGAGTAAATTTGCAAGTACAATAGTGGAGTAAAAGCACAAAGTTTACAAGCACACCAACTTAACAAGGGTTTGAAGCATGGAATCAATAGTTTGAGCACTAATGCATTTAATGTAGAGGTTCAAACTCAAAGCATAAAAGATCTTTCAGTGTACATGCCTAGGATTTTGAATTATGGTGGCTATACAACAACTATTCCATGCTAGTGATGTAGTACAATAAATAATTACAAAGATTTAGATCCAAAACAATGCCAATTCTCATAATAGAATCATAAGATTAAGATTTACATATAATTGTTATGTTTTCATTGATGTTAAACCTACTAGTAAGACATTGTCAAACCTATTGGAGAGACATTTACTAATAGTGTAGAATGTCATATCATTTGATTGATAAAGAGGATTTGAAAAGAGGAGATAGGAAGGTGAACTAGTGATGTTGATTAGTGATGAGAAGTTAAGTATCATGGAAATACAATGGGCACTTGATAAGTTAGTCATTTACAAGATAATTTGTTGTTCAATCAATACATGAAGTGAAGAAGACAATTGAAATTGATGTATGAGTGAAATGACCAAAGTTGAGTTAAACTCTAAGCTTGATCGAGTATTAGTATTGGTTGGTTAATAAAGCAAGTAAAGAAGAAGATTAAGTAACTTAAGTAGAAGCCAAAAAAATAGTTCAAGTTGAGTAATCATCATTGTCGAGTAAGTCGATGAAGGAAATGTTAGTACCGCCCAAGTGCAGTAATGGCCAAGTGAGCTAGTTGATACCAAGCAAGATAAACATTGTATGTCGAGCTACACAGTGATGACCGAGAAGAAAAATACTGTGATTGCCAAGTCATAGCAAAAGTTATAGTTTGTGAAAGAATCAAGTTTGAGGCTGATGCATCTAGAATTTTGGATTAGTCAAAGTGGATACATATTGATGAGCTGATGTATTTAATGCAGAAGGAGAGTTTGTTATGTGATTATAGGAAAATATTTGATCAGAAGTTTCTAGGAGGAGAAGGAAAACAAAATGATGGAGGGATTCGATGAATCTAACTTAAACCTAAGATCTATGGTGATGTTTAAGCAACAAAAGATCAAAATTTTCTATTTAAGGAGGCATAAGAGATATTTTCTAATGTTGGTTCATTGTTGATTGGTGATCTTAAGGAGAAGCTATAAAGAGCAGAGCAATAGAGGAGAAGTGTGAAGAGATTAGTGAAGTGAGATGATAATGGAGGCCAGCCAATGAACCAATATATGAGTGAATGGAGATCTAAATTTGCAAAGTGAGTTGCATTTTACAGACCAAACCTATTGTTACATTTTAACTAGTGTGGTAGTCAAAATTCTTTAATCAAGGTTGACCTAATAATCATTTTGTAAATCCTTTAATCAAGGTGACATTCTAATAGAATGATCTAAAGTCCACTCCTAATAAGGTGATTCAATCCTTTAACATGATTGCATTTAATAGTGTGTTGTTTAACCTTTAACAGGGTTGGCTCTTAATTGAACTCACTTCAGAAGAGTGAAAATT
The DNA here is from genome assembly GCA_028749045.1 of Cupressus sempervirens. Lineage (NCBI taxonomy): Eukaryota > Viridiplantae > Streptophyta > Pinopsida > Cupressales > Cupressaceae > Cupressus > Cupressus sempervirens. The sequence goes on along the minus strand of CM053793.1, from coordinate 356,221,384 downwards.
AGTAGTATGTTACTTGGTGGTTTTTCCCAAATTGGGTTTTCACATCAAATTCTGGTCTCAAAGTGTCATTTATATCTGTGGATGTTACTTTATGCATGTTATTATTGTTAGTTAGAACACATAGACAAGATAAAAAGTTAAAGAATGTTAAATTGTTGATGATATGTTATATAGACTAGACTATTTTATGAGATTGAATAAGTTGTTTGAAGCTATTAAAAATTGAACTAGTACATCTAGACCCGAGGATAACTAATTCACCCCCTCCCCCCCTCCATTTATTCTAAATCATTTTAACATGTTGTAAGCCCTTCCAAGTTACAACCAAATACATCAACAATTACAATAAAACTTTTGCAAGATCTCCCAAGATCCAACCTCTAGGCTTGGTAGAAAACCCCAAGAAGAATCTAAACTTGTGCTCATTAGACACCAAGCAACCTTCTTGTTTCTCAAGCCCAAACTTAGCTACTAGCTCTACTAAGCTTCACTCCTCTCCACTACTCCATGTTCTCCATGCTAAACTTCACAAGACACTCTACTCACTAAACTAAGCTTTAAGTCACCCTTAGCAAGTTACATTAAATAAACTCTTAAGCCACAAGTCATCTTGGCAACATATATTAAATGCATAAAATAACTAAATACTTAGGATAGGCACTAAGTTTACAATGCATAACTAACTCATATGACAATATAAGAGTACATGCACTTGGACATAGGTCCATATTTCATCCAATTATCGAAATCCAAGAGTGCTTAATCCAACTCCCACGAATCAAGGCTAGCGAAAATAATATCCAAGGTCTCTCAATAAATCAAGAATGCATTAATAGAAGCTACCAAAAAGATTCTAACTCCAACACGATTACTCCAAACTTCATGCACACTTAGGAAAAGGTTCCCCAATGTGCCATGAACATATCCCCAACTATGTGAACCATAAGTCCACAAATCTAAGCTCAAATCATGTGTTCATAATTGTTAACTACCCTATGATGCTCCTGTATCAGATGCCCTCAGTAAAAAAAAGAATAGTTGTTCTCAATAGCTGGAAGAACATCTTTAGGGTTCATCACATAAACCCCAAATTGGTTCTTCACATACATGTCCTCCACCACATCAACTTATACACTCTTTCCTTTATTCCACTTAAATAAATCTTTTCTTGCAATTATCATCTTCACAACTGTCCTCAGTGTGCAACATGTCTATTTCCATGCCGATCTCTAACCCTTTGGAAATCTTTCAACTCAACTCGGCTACCAAAACTCAAGTTCCTCCTACCAAGTTTTGTGTTTTACAAAAGAATCAAAGAATGCTTCCTGTCACCTTTCTCAACAATAAATGCATTCTTGACACAATCATGTACTACCCTACAATCATATTGCGAAGGTCTACCAAGCAATATGTGACAACTACTCAAGTCCACAATATCACACAACACTTCATCAACATATTGTCCAATATGAAAATTAATAAGATGCTACTCCCTCACTTCCAAAGCATTTTCATTTTGCAACAAAATGATCTTATAAGGACAAGGATGTCTCTCTCTCATCAAACCAAGTTTCTGAACCATCTACTCAATAACTAGGTTATTAGTACTACCGCCATCCACAATCACATTCTAGTATTTATCTCCATACTTACAATGAGTCCTAAACAAATTCCTCATTTGACAAGGTTAAAGTATCTTCTTACCAAGTAACACTCTTTGAATCAACGAATTACCCCCTCCTTAAGCTCATTCACTAAATCCACATTTTTAGTCACAACAACAATTATTTTATCACCAACCTTCTGGGAACATTAAAAAGATCTATGTCTTTCTTCACCACATCTATAGCAAGTACCCTTAAATACACCCATGTTTTTTCTCTTCCTCTGTTCAATAGGTTTTGGTTCATCCTCAACAATCCGTTTATCCTTTACCTACTTCTCCTTCCCTCAGGAATTACCTTGATTTCTTCTCTTCAACTTATCTTCTTCCCTCAAGGCATACTGATAAGCATCCTCAACTAAAGCAATATTCAACATACCAATCTCATCCTGGATATTCAATCTTAAACCATTGATATATCTGGCCACTTTTTTCTAGAAAGTTCTCTATATTGAGACTAGATTGTTAACATGTAAAACTCCTTAGTATAATCCTTCATAGAAAAATCTTTATATTTAAGATTATGTAGTCTCATAAACATTTCAAGCTTATAATCATAAGGAATGAACTTATCCTTCAATTTTTTCACCATCTATCTCTACCTAGTGATCTTTGATTCACCTTCCTCTTCTCTATTTCTTTGCAATTATTTCCACCTTAAAGAAACATGTTCTTTCAACTTAGTCTATTCCAACCTCACACTAATTGGATCTCCAATATCCTCTAATTCAAAGTAGTCTTATAAATTGCCAATCCAATCAATCAGGTCTTCAAGATTCAAAGTACCTTAGAAATTAGAAAATCCATCTTATGCTCTAGCTTCAACTGAGCTCCAGATCTATCCAACTAATTAGTTCTATTTTCTATAGGTCTCTCCATGCAATCAACTCTATCTTCATGATGCAGGAGCATCCAATGGTGTAAGGGCAATCTTGTATCACCTAAAAATATGCTTAGTGTTAGTTTATGTTTAATGTGTTTTTATTTCTAGATACCTATTTGGGTCAAGTAGAGATTCTAACTCTCATAGTTCCACTATTAGTTTTCTGGGTTAGTGTTTTTTAGCACCTAGGGATATGTGCCAATGTAGAAAATAGGTTATTTTGTAATTGAGCCATAATTATGATACGTTAGAGGTTATAATTTGGAGGGATGATTATACTTGTAATTTAAAGCACTCCAAAAAAAAATCAAGTCAAAAGGCTTTACGGTTTGAAATTTATTGCAATTTTAAGTTTCCTAGAGACCCCTAAGAGTGCTTCAAAGTTAGATTTGAGGCACTAAATGGCCTCATACCAGCCCAAAAAATGGGGGACAAGAAAAGATGGTCTAAAAGGCTATAGAGAACTTGGAGAGCTTTTCAAAAATGTAAATAGCTTGTCAATCAAAGTCCTAGATCAAAAGTTACGCCTCCTAGAAGTTGGACTACCATTTCTAGATTCTTCTAATTTTGCACTAGCTTTTGACATGTTTTCTAGAACCTTTTTTTTTTGTGGTGGATGCCAAATGGAATATTATAAAATGAATTCCTAACCCTAAACCTAATTCAAGTTACTTAAGGTCATTTATGGCATTGTAAATGTAGTTTTTGGGTGGAGTTTGGGAGAAGGTATAGTGAGGAGTGTTTTTCTCTAGAATTAGACAACATTGTAAGCCCTTAGGGCACATCATTGAGTTTGTTTTCATTGTACTAAATGTAATAGCATATTACTTCTGATAATAATATTCCCCTTTTCCTATTATGTTCATTTTGTCTTGGGTTGTGCCCTCATTAAGTGGTATCAAAGCAAGTTTTATTGAGTGTGTAGACATAGCACTGACTGTGAGGCAGTTCGCACTAGGACTATGTGGTTGTGAGTTTTTTTATAGTGAGAAGATGCCTCCATGAAGGGAGCATGGTGGGAAGGGCCAGAGTTGTACCTCTTGAGGTTAGAGCCCTCTAGAGACAAATTTAGGTATTACAAGAGGAGATCCGTAGAGGGATGAATATTGTTGTAGGTGACAAAAGTGAGGAGGAAAATGAAGAAGGAAATATTGTGTAGGAAGGAGAAGGAGATAGAGAAGTTCTAAACTAGGTGGAGGAGAATCTTTTTAGGTCCATTGCCGAGCTGGGAAAAGACCTAAAATTGACATTGGCATGTTTTTGAGAAATCTAATCCTAGATGAGTTGATCGACTAGATCAATGAGCTAGAGAAATATTTTGAGTATGAGAATATTGGGGACCTTGATAGGGTTAAGTTTGCAAAGGCCAAAATGAAAGACCAGGCCAAAATTGGTGGTAAGAGGTTTAGTTGGTAAGTAATAGAAGAGGAAAGGAGAAAATCACAAGATGGGATCACATGGTGGACAAACTAAAGAAGTAGTTCATTCCCATTGATTATGAGCTTGATTAGTTCAAGAAGATGTGAGGGTTAAAGCAAGTGGAAAAATCTATCCACAAATACATAGAGGAGTTTTACCAAGTCCTTATTAGGGTGGGGCATGTGGAAGAAAACAAGGAGAAGATTGCTCATTACCTTAATGAGTTAAGACCTAGCATTTAGGGGGAGTTAAATCTAGTTATAATGACTAGCATTGAAGAGGCATACCAGTTTTCCTTGCAAGTTGAGGAGAAGTTAAACAAAAATTTTAATGGAAGGAAAAAAGGATGCGGTCAAGGAGGAAGGGGTGGTGGCAAGTCCTTTGGAGGCCAAAATGAGAAGTAGAAGAAAAATGAAGATGTGGGTACCAATTGCAACTAGAGGAACAAGGGTTGCAACCACTCCCATGATAAAAAATTTGGAGATCAGAGAGAAAGAGGTAGAGGACATTGACAAGGTTCAAAAAGAGGAGGCTTATGTGGTACTTATTTTCATTGTAGTGATGAAGCTCATCGTGCTTATGAATGCCCTCAATGGCAAGGAAGGACAAATAGGAGAGCTGATGGTCAAACAAGGGTTGGTCATGTGGATAGTAATGTACAGTCATTATATTCAGAGGATGCAAAAAGAGGAGAGGTTCTAGTTAATGAAAGGGTCATGTTGAGTGATGAGACTAAACCTAGAAAAAGAAGGAGTTTTATTTGTACTAGGCGCAAGTGTGAGGGTAAATGTTTTGTTGTGATTTTTGATGGTGGGAGCATTGACAACTTGGTGTCAGAAGAAATGGTCTCAAAGCTAAAGCCCAAGAGGGAGAAACATCCCCATCCCTATTGGATTTCTTGGGTGTAGGATGATCATAAGGTCTTGGTTAATGAGCAATATTTGGTAAAGTTCATGATTGGGAGTTACCATGATGAGGCTCTATGTGACATCATCCCAATGGATGTCTTCCATTTATTATTGGGAAGGTTGTGGCAGTTTGATAGGCATGCTATAAATGATGGTCATGCAAATACATACTCTTTGACAAAGGATGGAGTTCACCACGAATTGAAGCCCTTGATAAAAGAGGGTGAAAAGGTTTACAGTAGTGTTAGGGCATGTCTTGTCGATGGAAGAAAATTTCTGGATGGCATGAAAAACTAGCATATGTGTTATGCTTTAATACCTAGAAAGGATAAGGAAGGTAGTAGTGAAGTTTCACTTTAAGTTTTGGGTCTATTAAGTGATTATGGAGATCTCATCTCTGATAATGTTCCAGAAGGGTTGTCGTTAATAAGGAAAATAAATCATCAAATATATTTAGTCCCTGGAGCTAGTTTTCCTAATAAGGCTACTCATAGGATGACTCCTACTTAGACTAAGGAGCTAAATAGAAAAGTTTAAAAGCTGTTGAGGAAAGTTTTGATTCAAGAGAGCTTGAGTCCATGTGTAGTACCTGTGGTGCTAGCACCAAAGAAGGATCGAGAGTGAAGAATGTGTACAGACTCTGAAGCTATGAATAAAATAACCATCAACTACTGATTTCCTTTTCCAAGGATGGATGATCTTATGGACTACTTGAGTGGATATTAGTACTTCACAAAGATAGATCTCAAGAGTGGCTATCACCAGATACAAATATGAGAGTGAAATGAGTGGAATACTGCATTCAAGACCAAGGAGGGTCTATATGAGTGGTTAGTCATGCCCTTTGGACTAACCAATGCACCAAGCACCTTCATGCAACTTATGAATGAGGTAGTAAAGAATTTTTTTTGAAAAAATTGTTATTGTCTATCTGGATGATATTTTGATTTTTAGTAAGTCTTTGGATGAACATTTATCGCACATTCATAGTGTCCTTGAAAGGTTGAGGGAAGAGAAATTGTTGATTGATTTGAAGAAGTGTAACTTTGTCAAAAGGGAGTTAGTCTATTTTGGGATTGTTGTATTAACTGAAGGTCTCAAAATGGACCCAAAGAAGGTGAAGGGCATCTTGGAATGGCCTACTCCAAGGTATGCTACTGAGGTGAGGTCATTCCATGGTCTGGCTAGTTTTTATAGGAAGTTCATTAGGAATTTCAATAGTATATGTGCACCCCTAACTGAAACAATGAGGGGGGGATATAAAAGAGTTCAAATAAACTACAAGAGCTACAAGGAGTTTTGAATTGTTGAAAAAGAAGGTGACAGAGAAACCTATATCGAAATTTTTTTATTTCAACAATGTGTTCAGGGTGGATTACAATGCTAGTGGTAGTATTATTGGGGCTGTGTTGAGCCAAGAAGGTAAACATATTGCATGTTTTAGTGAAAAATTGAATGATGCAAAGAAGAAGTATTTTTTTTATGATCAAGAGTTCTATGCAATAGTTTAGGCCTTAAAAAAATGGAGGCATTATTTGTTGCCAAAAGAATCTGTCTTGTATAGTGATCATTAGACATTGGAGTACCTAAATAGCCATAGTAAATTGAATCAAAGACATTTGAAATGGGTAGAATTCATGCAAAGCTATACGTTTGTATTGAAACATAGAAGCGAAAGGTCTAATAGTGTTGTAGATGCATTAAGTAGGAGATAGTTGTTGCTGATAGAAATGCAGGTTGAAGTGGTGAACTTAAGAATCTGTACACTAAGGATCTTGACTTTGCAAAGGCTTGGAAGGCTTGTAAAGAACCCATTACTCTAGATAGGACTAGGTGGCTAGATTACATGATTCAAGATGGTATGTTGTTCAAGGGCAGTCACTTGTGTATTCCAAGGAGTTCCATGAGGGAGAACTTGATCAAGCAAAAACATAGTGGAGGGTTGGCAGGACACTTTGGTTGAGATAAGACCATTGCCATTATTAGTGAACATTATTTTTGGCCTCAATTGTTACAAGATGTGAAGAATTTTGTGCAAAGTTGTCGAGCATGTCAAACAACCAAAGGATTTAGTCAAAATACTAGACTCTATCAGCCATTGCTTGTTCCATCGAAGGCTTGGGATGACATAAGTATGGATTTTTCTCTTGGATTGCTAAGGACACAAAGGGGTAATGAATCAATATTTGTGGTGGTTGATAGGTTCTCCAAGATGGCACATTTCATTCCATGCCATAAGACTCATGATGCAGTGCATATTGCAAATTTATTTTTCAAAGAGGTGGTGAGCATACATGGTCTCCCAAAAATTGTTGTTTGTGATAGAGATACTAAATTTGTTGGTATTTTTGGAGAACTTTGTGGAAGAAAATGAAGATAGAATTGAAATTTAGTTCTGCACATCATCTGTAGACTAATGGGCGAAAAAAAGTAGTGAATAGAAGTATTGGCAATTTGCTGAGGTACTTAGTAGGATATAAGACCAAGGGATGGGATTTGATTCTACCACAAGCAAAATTTGCTTACAATAATTCTATGAATAGGGGTACTATGTAGTGCCTACCCTCGTTCACATCTTTTCTGGACATATTGTTGCTATTATTATCAGACCATGATGGACTAGTTTTATGTTGATGGATTAGTGGTATTGTTTTGAGACTATCAGACATTATGTTATGGATTCAAGGGTTATGTGATGAGATCATTTAGACTTTACATTTCATGCATACATGATGATCATTATATTATTTTCAGCTATTGTTGATGATTAGTTGATGGTTATTATCTCATGTGTTTTATTATGGATACTTACCCATACTTGGATGTGTATGGTGTGCGTGTTTTCTTATTGTATGGCATTTCTGATGTGGTTAAGGGAGTCGTAGTCACCTGCTTAGTCGAGATCTACACGATGCACCACTTCCTTCCATTGTCTATTTAGCTTAGCATTATATATTGTATGTACATGCATGGTTTTTTCTGCAGGTTGCAGGTACCGGGTATCGACTTTCCTGAATTGCTAGGATGAGTGTACCCTATTATACTATCTCAATGATAAGAGAAGGGAGATAAATTCTCAAGTCCAAATCCCAAACCTTTAAGCCAATTGTCCTAGAGAGGTAGGACAAGTATCTAGATATTTTACCCACCGAATGTGTCGGATGACATAATTCATGATTTTTAACCCTTTAGACCGAGTTTGTGTGATTTGCTCTATGATGGGTTTTCATATTTTATCTTGGAGGTCTATGGTGAATTTTCTATTAATTAAGTCTTAGATTTAATTAATAAATTAATTATTTGAGAAAATTTCATGTTATTTGATATTTTGATTATAATTAATTAAATGTGAATTATTTGTGAAAAAAGGTGTAAATAAAAGAAAATTAGAAATTAAAATTACTAATAATAAAATAATAATAAAGTAATAAATAAATAATAATAATAAAAGTCATAAGAATTAAAATGAAAGTTATAAATATTTAATAGAAATTATATAAAAAGTGAATTAGAGTTATAAGCTTGCATGGGAGTTAACACACTTTTCTATTTCTCAAGTGTCAACAACACGGGGGTTAGTGCATCAATTAAGCACATGGTGTCTACAACCCTATGGCTCATCTTGAAGGTTGGAAAAGACCCATGCTTAGTTGGTGACACCTTCCAGCTGTTTCTAGAAGCATTATAGATGTTTCCAGAAAGCTCTTTATATTCAGGCATTCTTAGAGGCTTACACATAGTGTTGGGAGTGCAATTGGAGCATTGGAGGACTTGAGAACTCTAAAGAAGGGAGGAGCTTTCTCTACAAGTTTTCTGAGGAAGAGCGATTTAGCATTAGAATTCGAGTAGATTCTTGTGATTTTGCTTATGCTATTTCCGCATCATGCATTCCCTGTCTTCTTCATGTCTTCCATATGTTTTCTGAGGAATTTCATATTTCAATTGTATGCATTCTCAATATGGGTGGTTTAATTTATTTGAGAATTTTATGCATAAATCTGAAAAAACACGGGGCTAGGGTTTAAATTTGTAGCCAAAACCATTAGATGATTTATTGGATAAATTTTGAGACCAAATAGTTTATTGGAATAATCTAAAAATTGAGATCTTTAAATGAGTTGTGTATATGCTCATTATAAAATATACATGTTTATAGTTTTCACATCTGCATATATGTGTGTGTGTGTGTGTGTGTGTGTGTGTGTGTGTGTGTGTGTGTGTGTGTGTGTGTGTGTGTGTGTGTGTGTGTGCTGTGACGTTTAATTCTGTGAGTACATATAAATACACACACACACACACACACACACACACACACACACACACACACACACATATATATGCATATATACATATACATTCAATAATCGTACTTTATAAATCGCAATGAAAATATATATAAAATCACGTTGCGATTTATATGAGATCAACGTTTGAAAAAAACGTTATTGATATCGTTTGTTAAAAAAAAATATAATGTGTGGAGGGGCGGGTTATACCCATACCCCCCCCCCCCCGCTTTTCTCCTCACTGATCTTTACATAGGCGGGTCGCAGGGTACCTGCATGCGTAGTGTACCCGCGACACGGTACTGCCATATGGCAGTGGTCGCAGGGTACCTGTGGGTGCAGAGTACCCACGATAGGTTTAAGTCGCGTGCCAACAATATGATCGGCGAAGAATTCAAGATAAATTGCCTTTGGTTTGGTTATTAATTGTTATATATGGAAATCGATTTTTTATAATTCGATTTTATATTCCGTTTTAATAAAAATGTGAATATTAATATATATTTATATATGTATATATATATATTTATATTTATATATAAATATGTATATATATGTATATATGTAAGTATGTATATATGTAAATTTAAGTTATTGTAAAAGATTTAAAAATATGAATAATAACTTATCAATTATTATTAAAATAAAGAGATATTAATAATTAACTTAATTAAACTTAGTTTAATTAAGGTTGATTATTAGAACATGTCATAAATTGAAGTTTTGAAATATGTAGACTTTGTTGATAATATTGGAATCATTGGGAATGTTATTTTCAAACAATGTTTATATAAACGAAATAGTATTAGATCAATTAGAAAATTGAGTCTAATGGTTTTGGGGAGAAACTTTTATCTATTAAACAAAAACATGGGTTAGGTTAAACGTGAAATTTCTCCACTTGATATTTAAATTGGAAAATGTAAACCGAGCCTCTTGCATTTAAATTCAAGTTTGTAAACTTAGCAAAATCAAAACATGTGTTTGCATTGTGTATTCTTTATGCTATTGTTTTGAGTTTGGGTTGACTAGTGTTGACTAGTTATAGGACGTCTACCAAAGGCTTGGGGGGGTTATGTGATTGTGATGTCATGATGATGTTTTAATCTCGATCTTTATAAACCCAACCATGGTTATGTGATGGAATGCTCTATGTATTGGATGTGATTACTGATTGTTATAGTTGAGATTCTTATGTATGAGACACTTGACTTAACCATTATTTTTGGTCATCGATCAATTATCCTTGGTTATTTTCTAGTCACCATGATGGGACTGTAATGTGGATTTATTCTTGATGATGTCATGATGTGACATGTTTGACTCAACCATTTTTGAAGTCTTCGATCAGTATGATTGAGATATATTTTGGTTATTGAGAACCATTGGATACTTTGATTATCAGTGATACTTTAGTTGCCAATAGAGAGCTGTTATGTTCATGATTTTCTATGGATGTTTTCTCATGGAGATTTGATGCTTTTATGCATATTTGATGATTTTATTATGGATTATCTTTTTTTATTTTGAGATTTATGATTCCATGAGCATTAGGGTAGGATATCTTCATGTAGTGATGGGAAGTGGCTTGCAATGGGGGCCAGGGCCCTAAGAGGCTGCCAGGGTAACTCATTGTAAGTTGGATTAATAAGTGATAATATTCACACCTAATACTAACTGAATGAACCTAAAAAGATAAGTGTTTTGTTCTCGCCCATGCCTTGAGTGCTTGTACAGGCTAGGATGGGAGTAGTGAGAATGCATGGTTGCGACCTTGCATTCCGTAGTATGCCTCGTCAGTATGAGAGAATACTAGTGGCCACATGAGATCAGTATGGACTCGTGGAGTTTAGCTAACTGCTAGGGTAACTTGTATGTGATAATTGCGATGACACTTTCTCGCTTGCATAGTAGGTTCCTACATTTCATTGTGTGCCTCTAGAGATTAGATGTCGATTTTGTGTTTGGAACCTTTGAGTTAGTATACTTTTAGGATTCCTGGACTTATAAAGATTTATGCTATGTGATTTTGATAGCCTGTTTGGGAATTGAGATTATCTCCTCAGCATGGTGGGAGTGGACCACTTAGGTACCATGTGGTCAGATGGTAGTGTATTTTCCACTCTTATCATTTGAGATTCATTAAGACATCGTGGCTGATGCGTCCTTCATGATGGTGGTTATGTATCCTTTCACTGATGATTAGCATATGTTAGATGATGTTATCTTTTGTTAGATTACTTTCTACATATAATGTTGTATATATTAGGAGTGACATTCCTACTATGCTAGTATCGATGATCTCTTCATTGATTTGGAATGTTACACATGGAGGGATGGCTAGGATCCATGATGGTCTAATGATTCTATTAACGGTTGGGAGGAACCGTGCACTTAGTTTATTATGTTTGATCTTTATGATGGATGTATATGTCTTCTATGATGATGTATCATGTGTACCATGTGATTATCTTTACTTTGGTGTATCATGGATTAGAATAGGATGATGTACCTTATTCTATGTATGTATATTCTTCTGATCTTGTCATACCCTGTGACATGTACAGAGGATGAATAAGCATTTGAAATGTAACGTATAAACATTGTACTTATCATCATTATTTCATATGGATGTTGTACTAGATGGATTCATGTATCTAGATGTAATCCAACGTTAAGGGATCTTAAAGAATGTAATCTATTATGTATGTTATGTTTAATTTCAAATGGACATTGCTATTGCTTCCGTTATTGTGCATAAGTTATATGTGGTGATTACTTTCATGTTAAAAAAAAAATGCTACCAAACTTAGTGAAATTCTAGGTTAATTCTTTGGATCCCTTGGCGGGGCATTACATTTGGTGTCAGAGCTCGAGTTTCTACATTGGGAGCTCTGGGTATTTTGGAACAACTGGAACTTTGAACTATTAAGTGTATCTGTTCAAATTGAAACTAGGTGAACTAAAACAGAACTTGAACTGTTACTTGAATATTTTTCATACTTCAACACTTAGTTTCAAAATTGGAAATTTTACTTAAACCTAAACATAGAACTGAACTTAGTCTATTGCAATGTGTGATTGTAATAGTACTTTGTGTTGTTGTAGGATGGTATCTTGCACTAGGTCTTCTGTTAGAGGCCATGGTAGAGGCCATGGTAGAGGTCATGGTCATGGCAGAGCTGTCAGTGTCCATGAGTCTACCCATGAGGGATCGGCTCATGTAGAAAGTAGGGAAGAGCACTCTAGTAGGTAGCAGGAAGAGAGTCGTAGAGAGGACCAAGCTGAGTCTGAAGAGGTTGGTTTGAGACAGATGATGTAGACTATTCTAGAACGTCTACCTCCTATTCAAGAACAACCCAAAGTGCATCAGGCAGAACAAGAGCATGGACCTAGATCTAGAAGTCCTCAGAAGGATCGTGAAAGGTCCATTGTGTCCACTTAGATGAAGGATCTTTCAAGATCCAAGGTTAAGCCTTTCAATGGGCAAGGTTCTGGTTATGTGGTCGAGCAGTGGCTTATTTCCCTTGATAGGATTTTTTTCCATGCAGGAGTTTGACAGTAATGTTAAGGCAAGATTTGTGATCACTAATTTAGAGAATTTTGGGGCCACTTGGTGGACGATTGAGGAGAAGAAGTTGGGAATTGATATGAGCAGTGTTACATGGGAGTTATTCCTAGAGAGTTTTCATGAACGATTCCTACCAGAGGAATGGAAACAACAAAGGGCTGATGAATTTCATAATCTTAGACAGTATACCTTGTCAGTGACCGAGTATGAGCATAAGTTTTATGAGCTCATGTCTTTTTCAGGGTTCAGTGAAAACTCAACTCAGTTGACACAACACTTTATTAGGGGTTTGAATAACCGTATTATTAGGGGACTTAAGGTATTTGATCCAAAAACCCTCAAGGATGTGGTACATCGAGCTATCCTTGTTGAGAAAAGTGTCAACCTTGGTCAAGGTGGTTTTGTAGGAGCACCAGTAGCATCAAGATCTAAAAGCAACTACAATTCAGGTGGTAACAAGAAGTTTTCTTTCTCTAAGGGGAAACAGTATCAACAGCAATCTCAGCAGACACAGCAACAAAAGGGCTCAAATTCTCAAGCTCAAGGTGGTGGTAAAGGTTCTAACACCAAGAACAATCGCAATGCTCAACGCAATAAACAAAATCAGTCCAATCAGCCAGCTCAGAGTAGCCAATCTTTTTTTAGTAGGAACAGTCGTCAGCAATCAAATGTACCACCTATGGGAAGAGGTTCTTGTAGAAATATGAAATGTTTGTCATGTGGTCAGATTGGACATTATGTAGCTCAGTGTCCTCAGCGAGCACCTTAGTTTTTAGGACCTAGACCTACAGTTTCAGAGCCTACAGTTGGTGATGCAAGTAGAGCTCATAGAGTTTTTGCAGCAGTTGATCAGCGTCAGGCAGATCATCAGGGAATAGTGGTTGAGACCACATGTGCTATTAGAGGTATATCTCTTTCAGTATTGTTTGATTCAGGAGCTACAAATTCATTTATTTCACCATCTATAGTTTCTAAGTGTAAGCTGGACGCGGTGAAGCAAGGTTATGGTTGGCAAGTGGAACTAGCCTTAGGTTTTAAGGTCTCCACAGACTCTATAGTTCATAAGTGTGGGCTTAGCTTGGGAAGCTTTGATACTGCAGTGGATCTTTGAGTCATACCCCTTGGTTCCTATGATGTGGTTTTAGGCATGGACTGGCTTGGATCTCATAGAGCCAGTATAGATTGTAGGAAGAAGATTATTTTGTGCCAAGATGACCAAGGGAATGATGTGAAGATAATTGGAATATTGAGGCCTATATCTCTATGGATGATTTCTGCTATGCAATTGAAGCAGAGTTTCCATAAGAGATGTTAGATATTTGCTGTTATGGTAAATAATCTTGATGAGGAAGATCCTATGAGGAAGACTTTAGATCACCCAATTTTGTAGGAGTACGCAGATGTTTTTCCAAGTGAGGTTCTAGGCATGCCTCTGAAGAGGGACATTGACTTTAGTATTGATCTGATTCCTAGAATGGAACCTATCTCTAAAGCTCCTTATCACATGACTACACAGGAATTGGGTGAGCTATGTCTTCAGCTAGAGGAACTTCTGGCCAAAGGGAGCATTCGACCTAGTGTATCACCATGGGGAGCTCCAGTGCTCTTTGTGAAGAAGAAAGATAGTTCTTTGCGCCTTTGTATTGACTACAGACAGTTGAATAAGGTGACTATTAAGAATAGGTATCCCCTACCTAGGATTGATGACTTATTTGATCAGATCAAGGGAGCTACAGTATTCTCCAAGACTGATCTTAAGTCAGGATACCACCAGCTTCGCATTAAGGAACTAGATATTCACAAGACCACTTTTTGAACTCGCTATGGGCATTATGAGTTCACAGTGGTACCTTTTGGGTTGACTAATGCTCCATCAGTTTTCATGAGTTTGATGAATGGTGTGTTCCGATCTTATCTAGATAGGTCTGTACTTGTGTTTCTTGATGACATATTGATATATTCTAAGACTTAGAAGGAGCATGAGGAACACCTGTGGTTGGTATTGTAGTGTTTGAGAGACAATCAACTTTATGCCAATGCAGCTAAGTGCAAATTCTTCAAATCAGAGATTTAGTATTTAGGGCATGTTATTTCAGGTGATGGTATTTTAGTGGATCCTGCAAAGATTCAGGCGATAATAGATTGGCCCACACTGACTAATGTGTCAGAGATTCGTAGTTTCATGGGTTTAGCTAGTTATTATTGCAGATTTGTTCAGAACTTCTCTAGGATAGCACATCATATTACTTCTCTTCAGAGGAAAGGAAAGAAGTTTGTGTGGACAAAGAAATGTGAGGAAGCTTTTCAGAAGCTCAAGGAGCATTTGACCAGTGCATCGATTCTAGCTGTACCTGATCCAGAAGGTGATTTTATGGTGTGTACATATGCTTCTCTTAAAGGGATTGGGGTAGTGTTGATGCAGAATGGAAGGGTGATTGCGTATGAATCACGCAAGCTCAAGGATCATGAGTTAAATTATCCTATGCATGATCTTGAGTTAGTAGCAATAGTTCATGCTTTGACAAGGTGGAGACATTTCTTGTTGGGGCACAGATTTGAGCTACATAGCGATCATCGTAGTCTACAGTACATTTTTACTCAGCCTAATTTGAATGCTTGCCAGAGGCGATGGATGGAGCTTCTATGTGAGTATGATTTTGAGGTTAAGTACATTTAGGGTAAGGAGAATGTGGTGGCGGATGCTTTGAGTCGTAGGAGACATGTGGTATTATCGATGACTCTTAGTGCAGATTTGAGGAGTCAGATTCTTCAGGCACTTCCTATGGATTCTTGGTATCAGGAAGTGTGCAGAGAGATAGATTTAGGGAGATCTTTGGAAGGTAAGTTTGTAGGTTATGTTCGAGAATCAGATGGTCTTTTAAGACATCTGGGGAGGATATATGTGCCCTTTTTAGATGAGCTTTGCACCTTCATTCTGGCAGAAGCCCATCGTACACCTTACTCAGCACATCCAGGTGTCAAGAAGATGCATGCTGATTTAAGACGTTTGTTCTTTTGGTTTGGGATGAAGTGAGATATTGCTGATTTTGTGGCTAGGTGCCTTGAGTGTCAGAGAGTTAAGGTAGAACACTAGCACCCGGCTGAACTTTTATAGCCAAATCTCATTCCTTCTTGGAAATGGGATATTATCTCCATGGACTTCATTGTAGGATTACCTATGACTGTTCATCGTCATGATGCTATCATGGTCACCATTGATCGGTTAACTAAGGTGGCACATTTTTCACTGATTAGGTCTTCCTACACAGCAGCTTCTATAGCTAATGTCTTCATGCATGACATTGTGAGATTACATGGTATTCCTAGAAAGATCATTTTTGACAAGGATCCTGTATTCACATCTGCATTCTGGACATCATTGCAGCATGAGCTTGGAGCGTAGTTAAACTTCAGTTCGACATATCATCTAGAGACTGATGGTTAGACAGAGAGGGTGAATCAAGTTTTGGAGGATATGTTACAGATGTATGTGATGGATAGGCAAACACATTGGGAGGATTATCTCTACTTGGTGGAGTTTGCTTACAACAATGGGTATCATAGTTCTATTGGCATGGCACCATTTCAGCCATTATATGGACGTCCTTGTTGTACACCCTTGAGTTGGGATAGTCTTGAGGATCGCATCCTGTTGGGTCCTGAGATGCTTTGTGATATGGAGTAACAGGTAGTGCATATCCGTGAGCACTTGAATACGGCATAGGATAGGTAGAAGAAGTATGTTGATGCTCATAGGACTGATAAGCAATTTTCTATAGGAGATAAGGTTTTCTTGAGAGTGCGACTGCGAAAGAGTTCGATCCGATATGGAAATGGTTCTAAGCTAGCACCTCACTTTGTGGGACCATTCAAGATTCTAGAGAGGATTGGCCCGGTTGCTTACCGCCTGGCTCTATCGCCCAGCCTAGCTCGCATTCATGATGTTTTCCATGTTTCGGTGCTTTGGCAGTATATTCCTGATATGGTACATGTTCTTGATTGGAATGCGTTGCAGGTAGAGGATGAGAAGTTGGCTTTGGAGCCAGTTCATATTCTGGAGCAGTGGGAGTTGACCCTTAGGGGTCGAACCATCAAGCAGGTAAGGGTCCAATGGGACCCTACTGATGATTCTTCAGCTACTTGGGAGGATGCAGCTAGATTGAGGGAGTTATATCCCTACTTATTTGTAGGCTTCCAGGAGTAAGCCTAACCCAAGGGGGGGTGGATGTAGTGCCTACCCTCATTCACATCTTTTCTGGACATATTGTTGCTATTATTATCAGACTATGATGGACTAGTTTTATGTTGATGGATTCGTGGTATTGTTTTGAGACTATCAGACATTATGTTATGGATTCAGAGGTTATGTGATGAGATCATTTAGACTTTACATTTCATGCATACATGATGATCATTATATTGTTTTCAGCTATTGTTGATGATTAGTTGATGGTTATTATCTCATGTGTTTTATTATGGATACTTACCCCATACTTGCATGTGTATGGTGTGCGTTTTTTCTTATTGTATGGTGTTTTTGATGTGGTTAAGGAAGGGAGTCGTAGTCACTTGCTTAGTCGGGATCTACACGATACACCACTTCCTTCCATTGTCTGTTTAGCTTAGCATTATATATTGTATGTGCATGCATGATTTTTTCTACAGGTTGCAGGTATCGGGTATCAACTTCCCTGAATTGCCAAGATGAGTGTACCATATTATACTATCTCAATGATAAGAGAAGGGAGATAAATTCTCAAGTCCAAATTCCAAACCTTTAAGCCAATTTTCCTAGTGAGGTAGGACAAGTATCTGGATATTTTACCCACCAAATGTGTCGGATGACATAATTCATGATTTTTAACCCTTTAGACTGAGTTTGTGTGATTTTCTCTATGATGGGTTTTCATATTTTATCTT